>APFE030243969.1:0-15641 GCA_000404065.3 Pinus taeda
ATTCATTACATTTTTGCTATTTTATGAATGAATCATCTAGAATAGGTAAATAAGTGTCATAACAACATAAAAATCCAATAATTACATCAAGGAGGGTGAAAAATCCCATCACAAGTCAAAACAGGTGAAACTGGCTTGATTCGCTGAGCTGAAGAAGAAAACTGAGCCAAAACACCCTGTGCGTCGTGCGCTTGAGCCCTGTGCGCTGCGCGCCTTTGCACCTACTTTTGGGGCTCTTCCTGACATCCAAATTGAGCTCAAGTGGGCTTGTTGGAAAGGTCTGGATGTCTACTTTCCAACACAAGTAGAATTTTTCAATTTGGTCTCCATTTGACCCTCCAAAAGTGAATTATCCTAGAAGCACTACCTGCTGATGCAAAAAGTGGCGGAAAGGTGACTTTTATGATGTTTTTTGAGCTTTTGATCACCCAAAACTTGATGAAATGCCTTGGAAATTGCTGAACATGTGTATTTCATCATGAAAAAACCGAAAATGTAAGCCACCTATGATTTGGACCTCTCCATTTTGTGGGTCGCGTGCTAAGCGCGACGCATAGAACCCAAAAACCTGTTTTGCAAGCCAAAAATTTTGAAATGACAAAATTTTCTCCAAATTTTCCCAAAATTGGAGTGAAGACCCTCCATCATGTATCATGTTCAACTAGAGAAGCCTCGGCCAAAACTCGAAGCAGATCAGGCCTTTTGCGTTATTTTTGTGCTTTGCTCAAACGCCTTTTGAGGACCTTCATTCTCGCTTTACAAACATGCATGCGAGCCCAATAGTGAGTCTTCATGTGGCGAAGCATGTCCTTGTCCCTGTTTTCCTTCGCCAACAGCTTTTCCAAGTGAGTGTTCACCCGGATGAGCATTGATTCTCGATCAATAGGTGTCAAATCACCGAGTCTCCTACGAGCCAATTCCCGGTCTTCACGAATCTTGCACAGCTCATAAAGTTCATGCTCATCCTCCAACTGCTGGTTGCGCTACTCTAAGTAGTTGATCACCCATTTAGCCATCTGAAATTTCTTTTGCAATGACTCATTCTCGGCCCTTTTTTCTCGGATAATCTCCTTGAGCTAGGCGAACTAGCCTCAACATCAATGATACCAGTATCCTGAACTCCTGAAGGACCCTCATCAACCATGGGTCTATTGCCCCTGTCCTGACTTTGTACCTGTGTTGTAGATGGAAGCGAGACCCCTTCCACATGATGTGGAGATAATACTCGCTCTGCTGATGATGTCAACGAGACCCCTTCAACCCCGGGTGGAGAAAGTACTCGTCGTGCAGCTGCAAATAAGGCCCTGGGGCCTCTCTGATATGTCACATATGATGGAGCATCAACATGCTCGGTCTCATGAATGTCAAACTGCTATGAAGGCCCTCCCTCATCATGGACGATCTCTGGAGGAGGCTGTAGTGCTGAAAAGAAATCACGGGAGATAAAATCCTCCCAAGTAATACCCTGTTGTACCAACTGATGCATCACTATGATTTTGATCAATGCATAGTGATATATGCTCCTGTGCTGATGTGCCGGGGTCTTCCTCTGTACTAAGGGTACCATCCTCTCTATGTTTCAGCACATGAAAAATGGAATGCTCATCATACGTACCCGTGGGAAATGCATCAACAAACGTACATGGTACGCATAGAGACGTGAAAATGCCTCCATAGCTGAAAACCGAATGATGAGTTCTCAATTGTGCAACTCATCTTAAGGTATTGAAAGGAAAGGACGCTCAAGTGTTAATAATGCGGGCTGACATATGGCTCAATTAATAATCCAGCCTTGCTTACTCTCATTCCTCCACATTTGGTATTTAGTGGCCGAGAAAAGGTCGGGGTGAAAAGTGAAATCACTCCGGCAAGCACATACATCCGTGTAGTTAAGGAAATAGACGGACCAGTTCCTGAGATGCTGAGTTTGTGTGATCATCTACAATATTGGTAAACTGGCGCGAAAACCATCTTTGCAAGCGGGCAAGCTTGCAATTGAGCCAAAGAGGTAGGCTCCTCCCTAACATGCTGTCCACTCTTGCCACCCCTGTGATACCTTTATGGCACATTAGGCACATTGACCCCCGGTGTAGAGTCACTATCATAATCCTGCTCATATTCAGACTCGACGTCTGACATGTTCTCTAAAAACAAGGTGGCCAGAATATATTGCTGATATGAAACTGTGTGCCAAAAGTTGATTGTTGACTTTTTGTCTCTTTTTCAAAACGCTGTAACCAAGGGGACATAAATGATGGGAATCGTTAGGAAAAGGGAAGCAAGGGAAATGGGAACAATGGAAATAAAATGAGGAGATTAGGGAAGGGAAAAGGGGGATAGAAATGTTTTAGGGTTTTGAAACAAGGTAGGGATCATATGGTTATAGGAGAATGATTGGGAGTTTGAGAGAGGAAGGTGTAGTGTTGTGGGGATTTATTTGGGAAAATATTTGGGGAAAATAGGAAATGTGAAACAAGGAAAAATGAAGCCTTGGTAACAATAATTTTTTAAAACCCTACAACAAACTTTGGACTTGAATCATTACAGCAATTTGATAAACATGGAGGGTTTCTTTTCACTTGATTTTTCATGACAAAGAGGGGCTAATTTCTTCATATATACCACATATACACCATCCAAAAACAAAACCAAGTGATGATTGCAGGCCTACCTGAGAATTTAGGCGTGAGGAGAGGTGATTTGAGCGGCTTCTTGGTGAATTTGTAGGCACAAACCCTATGCGCCGCGCGCTTTACCCAATGCGCAGCGCGCTCTGAGTGCGCCCCGCCTGTGTTAATTTACACAGGAGAAAGTGGCCTGATGCGCCGCGCACTCTGAGTGCGCCGCGCGCTCTACCCAATGCGCAGCGCGCTCTGAGTGCGCCCCGCCTGTGTTAATTTACACAGGAGAAAGTGGCCTGATGCGCCGCGCGCTCTGAGTGCGCCGCGCGCATATGCTGATGCGTCGCGCGCCTCTGGAACTGACCAACTACTCACGAACTTGCCTCAAACTTGCAAAATCACCCTTCAATGATACTCTTAGCTCTCAAAATGTGTAATGGGTTGGAAATGAGGAGAAATCACTTGATATAGCATCCATTTTGATTTTTGCTCAATGAAAACCCATTTTTCTTATGTTTGGTTGTTGACACTTTTTCGAAATTAATAGGCTCTGACCTTTTTGGCTTCCTTCATAAAATAGGTTGAAATGATGAGTTTCTCTGATAATTTTTTGCAGGTATAGCTCTGATATGCTTCAGCAAAGGAGACCAGGGCTGCACTTGAACAATTGAAGAACTGGAAATTTTGACAATTTTTACAAAAATGAGGTGGCGACTTGCCTTCAAAACAGAGTTTTGAAGAGAAGTCCTTATTCAACTGTACAATGCTGACAATTATTGAAGTGATGATTTATCAAAGGCATCCCTCTGGCATGCTGGTCTTCTAAGACTTTTCAGGACTAAATTAACTCAAACCCTAGACCTAGATGGCTACATACCAAATTTCTGCTCTCACTTTTCTCGAGCAGGCGGAACGATGTACATGTAGGAAACTCACAATAATCACTGAAACCAAGGCTTATGATAATGAACTAGGCAACATTTATCTTCTCTAGTGATTGCAAAAGGATGCCGAAGGGATCTTGATAATCCTGAAGCACTATCTTGTCTTGAGATCCAACAGCAAAAATACAAGTACTCCCTTCATTCTGATCTGAAAGAACAATTGATTTCTGAGGGATAGGAATGCACAGAGAAGTATGTGCTTCTGCCATCTGAGTGTTAGCTGTAGGATCCTTGACCATGCGAAATCCTGGCATATTGTCTCTCTCAAGCTCATACTCCTCATCTTCATGGCATAGGTCATTCTTAAACAAAAAACAATCTTCAAGATTATCAAACATGACCGCCTTATCATCTTTGTGAAAGAAAATATTATATTTTTGCTGATCTATAAAACTGATTACAAGACCGTCATCATTTTCAAATGAGGAAGAGATTTCACCAACACTTTCTTGACCATGCGTGCACTGTGAATCTGCTTTAGCTGGGGCTGTAACATGACCTTTCAAGAGTTGATCTATTTCATCTTTAGACAAAGGAGACAATGCCTTTTGTTTTCTTCTGCTTAAACAGTAATTATCTTCATATGACAGGGCATTCAAACTATCATTTACCACTGAGTTATCAAAATAAGATTTCTCACTTACTTGAGCAAAGATCCCATCTTGTTGTCCATGAAATGACCGGATTACCTCCTCATGAAGGCTTTGGTCAATAACTTTGTCTTCTTCATTACAGATGATCTCAACAAAGTAGCTCTCCTTCATGGGATTCAGAACAAGGTTGTCTTCATCATCACGATCTGAATCTAGATTTGAAATGGCTGACTTGGCTTTATCACATTCTGAAATTGAAACTTGACTTTCATGCATGTTGTCTTCTTCTATGGACAGATCTGGAATAAAATCTTCTCCTTCATCATCTTCCACTGTACTTAGATCTTGATCCTGCTGCAAATTTTCCTGTGCATCTTGACAAGAATCCTCTAAGTTGTCTTTATACTGCTGAAATGGATTTTCATACAGGGCCTCCATGATCTCTTCATCCATGAAATTATCATCTTCATAATATTTCTCAAGGATTTCAATAAAAGTAGAAGCATGTTTGCAATAGTCATGAACTAAATTTAATGATGGATAAGATGCTTGATATCTTTCAACGAATAGGGCATGAAAATCTTTTAAACAATAAATACAAGCAGGCGGAAAACTTTCATACCAAGATTGGGCTTCACCTTCCAGTGTGGCTAGGAATATATTCATCAAGCAATCTTCAGGAAAATCAACCTTCAACTTGCGAATATGCATGTGAAATCTGAAATGTAAAGCAACATCCTCCCTATCATCATCTTTAAACATAGGCAAATTCCTTGACCAATCTACCTTCGGAATTTTGTTTGGGAAACCTGGAATGTGATCTCGGCTCATGGGAGCGTATCGTCTTGCAACCCGTTCCATCTTGAAAAGCTTAAAGCTACTGATCTTCCTGCAGTGAAGTCACCATGGAGCATCGATTTCTGGATTGTTCAGTGAATGGAGTCGCCAGGTGAATGATTTTAGCCTTTTTATGTCTGATCGTTGTCCACCATCAACCATCAGATCTGAACTTGATACAAGTACTGGGGAAATTTATAAGTTAAGTGTTACAATTACAAGCTACACCGGAGATCGACTGAAGCAACGTTTATCTACTATGCACTCGCAGAACAATGTGCAGTTCGAAGGCTACCTGGCATGACTTCAGACTCCGTTTGTAGATATAAATCAAATAACACTTACAAGCAAACCAGTTCTCCCCAGTATGGTCGCCACTATGTTAGCGCTCAAATCTGCCTTAGGCTGAAATAAGGCAAGACTCAAGGCCACATCAAACCACGCTCAGCCTCGTAGCTAGCCCTACGAGGACAGGAGAGGGCTCTCTCCGGGTCAAACTCGACAAAAGATAATCGAAAAGGCTCGAGATGACCGAATTGATGACAGATTTTAGACTAGGTATTAAGTACAAAGAGTTTAGGATTGATTTTTTATGATTTTGTTGAAATCAAGGGAAAGGCAATTTTGGGTGCGGGGATGAGGCACAGCTTTTGCAGAGGTCCACTTGGGGCAAGATAGGCAATTTTTTTGATGCCTTAAAGTAGGTGAGATGGATAGATCAGACCGGTGAGAGGCTAAGGAGAGCAAGGGGTCTCAAGGATTCTCCTTAAACTGAAGAAAACATAAAATATTAAACAAATTTAAAGGCAGAGCATAGCAATTTCACGGATTCTACCTTAACACTTCATTTGTTTAATAACAGAAGATTCAATAGAGATAATGATGCACATACAAAACTTACAAGTACTGAGAGAAACACACCATCAACACATAAAGCCACATGGATCCCAAATAGTGTTGCAAAACCCTAGTCTTTCCTTTGCCAAAAATGGTGATAAGATATGTACAATATAGTCTCAAGCTATCCCAAGAGTCCAACCCTGAAAATGACTAAGAAAATACATAATATAGGCAAGCTAACACATTCCCTTGCCTCTAGGGGTCGAGCTCATCATCCTAGGAGCTATTTCAACCAATTCTAAACTAAGCACTACAATCTAGGCAATCAAAACAACTTGCCTTTATAAGCTAGGAAACCAATTCATTCATTACATTTTTGCTATTTTATGAATGAACCATCTAGAATAGGTAAATAAGTGTCATAACAACATAAATATCCAATAATTACATCAAGGAGGGTGAAAAATCCCATCACAAGTCAAAACTAGTCAAAACTGGGCGAATTTCTGAGCTGAACAGTGAAACTTTGGCCAAAAAACCCTGTGCGCTGCGCGCCTTTGCAGCTACTTGTGGGGCACTTCCTGACATCCAAATTGAGCTCAAGTGGGCTTGTTGGAAAGGTCTAGATGTATAATTTCCAAAACAAGTGGAATTTTTCAATTTGGTCTCTATTTGACCCTCCAAAAGTGAATTCGCCCAGAAGTACTACCTGTTGATGCAAAAAATGGCAGAAAGGTGATTTTCATGATGTTTTTTGACCTTTTGATCACCCAAAACTTGATGAAATGCCTTGGAAATTGCTAAGCATGTGTATTTCATCATGAAAAATCCAAAAATGTAAGCCACCTGTGATTTGGACCTCTCCATTTTGTGGGTCGCGTGCTGAGCGCGACACATAGAACCCAAAACCTGTTTTGCAAGCCAAAAATTTTGAAACGAAAAAATTTTCTCCACATTTGCCCAAAATTGGAGTGAAGACCCTCTATCATGTATCATGCTCAACTAGTGAATCCTCGGCCAAAACTCAAAGCGGATCGGGCCTTTTCTTTTGTTTTAGCGCTTTGCTCAAACGCCTCTTGAGGACCTTCATTCTCGCTTTGCAAACATGCATGCGAGCCCAATAGTGAGTCTTCATGTGGCGAAGCATGTCCTTGTCCCTGTTTTCTTTTTCCAACAACTTTTCCAAGTGAGCGTTGACTCGGATGAGCGTCGACTCCCGATCAAAAGGTGTCAAATCACCGGGTCTCCTACGAGCCAATTCCCTGTCTTCACGAATCTTGCGCAACTCATAAAGTTCATGCTCATCCTTCAACTGCTTGTTGCGCTGCTCTAAGTAGTTGATCACCCATTTAGCCATCTGCAATTTCTTTTGCATCGACTCATTCTCGGCCCTTTGTTCTCGGATAATCTCTTTAAGCTCTGAGCTGGGCGAACTAGCCTCAACATCAATGATACCGGTATCCTGAACTCCTGAAGGACCCTCATCAACCATGGGTCTCTTGCCCCTGTCCTGAATCTGTACCCGTGTTGTAGATGGAAGCAAGACCCCTTCCACATGATGTGGAGATAATACTCGCTCTTTTGATGATGTCAACGAGACCCCTTCCACCCCGAGTGGAGAAAGTACTCGTCGTGCAGCTGCAAATAAGGCCCTGGGGCCTTTCTGATATGTCACATATGCTGGAGCATCAACATGCTCGGTCTCATGAATGTCGAACTGCTATGAAGGCCCTCTCTCCTCATGGACGATCTCTGGAGGAGGCTGTAGCGCTGAAAAGAAATCACGGGAGATGAAATCCTCCCAAGCAATACCTTGCTGTGCCAACTGATGCATCACTATGATTTTGATCAATGCATAATGATATATACTCCTGTGCTGATGTGCCAGGGGCTTCCTCTTTACTAAGGGTATCATCCTCTCTATGTTTCGGCACATGAAAAATAGAATGCTCATCATACGTACCTGTGTGAAATGCATCAACAAACATACATGGTAGGCATAGAGACGTGAAAATCTGCCCTCACAGCTGAAATACCGAATGATGAGTTTCATCAATGGTGCAAACTCATCTTTCAGGTATCTGAAAGGAAAGGCCGTGCTCAAGTGTCTGATATATGTGGGCTTGACATATGGCTCATAATAATATCAGTCCAGCATCTGGCGTTTACTCCATTCCTCCCCCACATTTGGTATTCCGATGGCCTGAGAAATAGTGTCAGGTGACAAAGTGAAATCCACTCCGGCAAGGTTCACATGACCATCCTGTAAGTTAAGGACAAGTAGACGGACCAGTTCCCGATGATGCTGGGTTTGTGAGATCATCTCACAATATTGGTAACATGCTTGGCACCGAAAACAATCCATTGCAAGCGGGCAAGCTTGCAATTGAGCCAAAGAGGTAGGCTCCTCCCTAACATGCTGTCCACTCTTGCCACCGCTATGATATCTTTGTGGCACATTGACCTCCGGTGTAGAATCACTTTCATATTCCTTCTCATATTCGGACTCGGTGTCTGACATGTTCTCTAAAAACAAGGTGGCCGGAATATATATATTTGCTGATATAAAACTGTGTGCCAAAAGCTGACTGTTGACCTTTTGTTTCTTTATGAAAATGCTGAGAATTTGGGTGTGAAGGAAGGTGATTTGAGCGGCTTCTTGATGAATTTATAGTCCCAAACCCTATGTGCCGCGCGCTTTACCCAACGCGCCGCGCGCCTATGCTGATGTGCAGCGCGCCTTTGGAATTGACGAACAACGCACAAATTTGCCTCAGACTTGCAAAATCACTCTCCAATGATACTCTTTGTTCTCAAAACGTGTAATGGGTTGGAAATGAGGAGAATTCACTTGATATAGCATCCATTTTGATTTTTGCTCAATGTGAACCCATTTTTCTTATGTTTGGTTGTTGACACTTTTTCAAAATTAATAGGCTCTGACCTTTTTGGTTTCCTTCATAAAATAAGTTGAAATGATGAGTTTCTCTGATAATTTTTTGCAGGTATAGCTCTGATATGCTTCAGGAAAGGAGACCAGGGTTGCACTTGAACATTTGAAGAACTGAAAATTTTGACAATTTTTACAAAAATAAGGTGGCGACTTGCCTTCAAAATGGAGTTTTGAAGAGAAGTCCTTATTCAGCTGTACAACGGTGACAATTATTGAAATGATGATTTATCAAAGGCATCCCTCTGAGCTGCTGGTCTTCTAAGACTTTTCAGGACTAAATTAACTCAAACCCTAGACCTAGACTTAAAAATTCAAAAACTGACTTGTGAAGCTTTATGACTCATCCTAAACCAGAAGTGATATGCACGAGGGGAATAAATGACATAGACCACTCCATCAGGGTTATGGCATGCCTATCGAAATGCAACTGATGAAAACTGATGGGACACCTAAAATATGGAATGCAAAAAAGAGTTTTGATCTCTGATGGAGGGATAACTTAGACCGACTCTAACATTGGCTCCAATGGGGATGGTAGCTCCTTGGAGATGCCAAGAACCGCAGATCTCTGTAAGAGCTGGACAGTGCCTTCATCCATTGGGCGATGGAGTCATTATTCCGACACAAAATCTTGAGAATTTGACTGAAAAAACAAACATTGCTTTGACCAAACTAGACTCGAAACTAAAGATTAAGACAACTGACTTGACAAACTTAGACCTACTAACTTTCATTTTCAGAATTATAGCCTTCACTTCGGGCCCCAAACTGAAGATGATAAGTTAGTGTACATGTGCGATAGAACAAAAGTAAAATGATATGTACAATGATGATGAATTGAGCAGAAAATACTCAAAAGTAATATCTCTTGAACAACCGACCATTGATCGGCCCTCCAGGATATTCATCTCCGTTCATCTCTTTGAGAAGGAAAGCATTTTGGCCACGATATGCTGCAATCTTATAAGGTCCTTTCCACAAATTTTCAAATTTTCCATGCTTTCCCTTGTCTTCATGACGAGCATCCCATCTTAAAACAACCTCATCCAGCTGAAATGTATCTGCCTTTGCTTTCCGGTCATAAATCCTTTTGATACTCTCCTGCAATTTGCAAGTGTTTTGAAATACCTCCTCCCGTGTCTGCTGCATTATCCGTGATTAGCTTACTGGGACATCCAAAACGTAACAAAATATTGGTCTCAAGAAAAGAAATAATTATCGCATCCGTAGCTTGTCGAGTAGGAATTGCTTCAATCCATTTTGTGAAGTAGTCTGTGGCCGTCAATATCCATCGATGTTGTCCTGATGATGCCGGATGAATTTCACCAATGAAATCCAATCCCCATTGCTGAAAAGGTGCGCTGACTTCAATTGGTTTGAGAGGCAAAGACTGGAGATTCTGCTTTCCTTGAAAAATTTGGCATTCATGACAATTTTTAACAGCCTTATATACATTTGAAAATAATGAAGGCCAATAATATCCTGCCCTTAGAATCTTGTTTGCTGTAGTCTTCCAAAAAAGATGACCCCCGCAGTCCCCTCTATGAAAATCTTCCATGACACTTTTAGCTTCCTCCTCGACCAAACAATTTAATAACATTCCACCAGGGTCTTTCCAAAACAATGCTGAATCTAGTATTCAAAATTTTGCAGCCTTCAATTTCAATGTTCTACTTCTATTTCTCGGCATTCCAGGAGGTGAAGACAAATGCTGAAGTACATATAAAATATCAGCGTACCAAGGAGAAGAAAGAAACATTTCAGATACCTGAACTGATGGGTTCTCCTCATCTTCATCGGACATGGCAGCAATTAAATTTATGTCTAGGATTTGCAGATTTGTTTCAGCCATTAGCTTCGCGAGTCCTTGACCTTTGATCAACTTGGTCGGTTTAATTTCAACATCATATTCTAACAACACAGCAATCCACTTACCCCTTCTCCCTTCTGGATCTGCCTGTACTAAAACATCTTTAACTGCTGCGTTAGGAACATAAGCTAGAATATGAGAATGCAATATGTACACACGGAAATCCTTCAAGGCCTTTACAAGCGCAAGTGCTTGCTTCTCAATGATGTTATATTTCAATGCTCCATCCCTAATTATGCGACTGAAAAAAGCAATGGGCTTTTGAACACCTTCTCTCTTCTGCATTAGCACAGCTGCCAAAGTGTGCTCAGAGGCAAATGAAAATAAAATAAAGTCTTGAGTGTAGTCGGGACTGATCAAAATAGGAGCTGAAGAAAGAGCTAACTTCACTAAATTAAATGATTTGACTGCCTCTTCGGTCCACTTTACCTGACTGTCCTTCTTGAGCATGCTTGTGATCTCTCTAAGATGCTCCGCTAGATTTGGAATAAAGCGACGCAGAAAATTCAGTTTGCCATTGAAGGACTGAATTTCTTTCTTGTTTCGGGGCTGTTCAATTTGCTGAATGGCTTAAACACGTGCAATACGGATGCCGTCTTTAGATATGATGTGGCCAAGAAGTTTGCCCTCATCCATGGCAAAAAGACTCTTTTTCGGATTCAACGAGATGCCATATTTTCTGCACTTTAGGAAAACAACTTTCAAATGATACAAATGTTCCTCATCTGAATTTGAAAATACGGTAAAGTCATCAAGATAAACAACTAAAAACACATCTTTCTCATTGGCGAAAGCCACGTCCATTGCACGCTGAAAGGTGGCTCCTGCATTTTTCAAACCAAAAGGCATCTTTGCATAATGAAATGTTCCCCATGGAGTGGTGAACGTTGTCTTGTCACGGTCATCCTCATGCACTAAAATCTGATTGTATCTTGAATAACCGTCGAGTAGTGACATCCTTGATGCTCCAACTACTCGCTGCAATATATGATCCATTTTGGGCAGCGGATAATTGTCTTTTAAAGACACCTTATTCAAATTTTTGAAGTCAATGCATAAACGAATCTCACCTGTCTTCTTCCTTACGGGCACCAAGTTTGATATCCAATCTGAAAATCGGATAGGCACAATGATTACTGACTTATATAACCTATTTACCTCTTTCTCAATTGATGGAAGCAGTTTCATATTGATTCTCCTCAACTTTTGACGAAAAGGCTTCTAATTTGGCTTGATAGGAATAGTATGTTGGATGATGTTTGTGTCATATGTTTTAAGATCTGAGTAATCCCATGCAAATACATCAGAAAATAAAGACAACAATTTCATATATTCAGCTTTTACCTTTGGTGATAATGACCTTGATAACTTAACCATCTTTGGATTTTCAGCTGTCCCAATGTTTACCTCTTCAACACCCTTTTCAGTCGGTCTCAATGTCGGTTTGCGGGCCACATCATCTTGGTCAAACAACTCCTCTAAAGGAATCAATCCTTTAGGAATAATGTTGTCCTTAAGTTGCAGCACATCCATTTGATTTACTTGTATATTGTCATCACCATCATCATTTTCGATATCTATTGAGGAATCTTTGAACTTACCCTTATTTTGCAGAAACTCATCGATCTCTTCATCATCTTGAGAAACTTGCCAACATCTTTGATTATCTGGGACGGTGGGACGATGCTTCACATGAATCTCAAATTTGTTGCTAGAATTCATTGGGATCTTTAAATTGCTTGTTTCCTTAGCAAGTCCATCAACAACACCATTTTGTAGGCGAGGCACACATGTCAAGGTATAATCAGAAAAAACTTCAAAATGTCTAAGACTGCATTACGATATGCCCTCATGCGGGGATGTTTGGCCTGAAACTCACCCTTAACTTGCTTTATCACCAGCTCGGAATCACCATAGACCACAATCTTCTTTGCTTTCAGTTTCTTAAGAATCTTTAGGCCAGCAATGAGAGCCTCATATTCCGCTTCATTATTTGAACAATCAAATGCTAGTTTATAAGAACACACTCTCACCTTGCTTGGAACTTTGTCTTGAGCGGAAAAAGGACTTTGAATCCACACACAAATACCAGCACCATCGCTACCTACCGCACCATCAAAATCCATGGTCCAAAGACCATCTTCACCATCCTCCAAGTGCTGAAATTGTACTGCCTCTGATTTTTCTATTTGCTGCCCCTTTTCTTCAGCTGTTTGCTCCATGATGGCTTGCTTTTCTCCTCTTTCCTTTCGTAGTACTTCTCTGAAATTTTCGGTGACCTATGGTATATCTTTCGCTTGAACTAACTGACTATCTATATCATTAAAACTATCAACAAATAAAACAAATGACTCCAAATCAGTATGTACACAATTTACAGGATGATTGATCGACTTCTCTTTACTAGTTATCATATATTTCATCTTTTGCTCGTGATATAGATTTCTCATTTGACCAAAGACTAGAATTGTGGCATAAGAGAAGTCCAACTGCAAAGTACCCTTCAACTTAGATACCCAAGATCTCGAAAGTAGCATACCAAAACGTGGAGGAATGTCTGCCACAACCACATCCATCAAGACATTTTCGCCGGGATTTGATCTAAGCTAACAACCAGATCTTTGATGAGCCCGATACACCTCACGCGACTGGAATCAAATGAATATAAATCATGATATTTCCTGGTAATGCCTAATCCCAGCTTCTCCATGATTGCCTTTGGCATCAAATTGTGTGAAGCACCCGAATCGAACATGGCATTATGCTAGACATATTCATGCAATCTCAAACTGATATAAAAGGGAGGAACATCACTCTCAGGGTACTAACCATCCAGTGTTGGTCCAAAGATCAATTTGGGCTGATCATCTTCAACGTTCACCGTGTCAAGCATGGGATCAAAGTTCAGAATTTTGGAAACTTGACCTCAGTAGCTGTTGTTTTTCATGATTTCAATCAAAGGAATAGATATTTTTAATTTGGAAATTTCATTTTCCGAACTAAATGCTGAAACTTTGTCGACTTCTTTGACCAGAATCTCTCTTCTATCTTTTATTATAGCTGCATGATTTGTCTTTTCTGCTGCTGATGTCTTGCTAGTTGCAGGATTAATTGTCTCCTTTCCTTTCTTCGGTGGTGTCGGTGAATCCATCTTTCATGCTGTAGCTTCTTTCCTTTTCTGAATGGGATTGATAGGCACATCTCGGTTCCTCAATGAATACTGCTTCTGTTGAGTGGACAAGGCATTCAAATATCCTCTTTGGTAGTCATCTAAATCTGCATCATTAGCCAAGATAAAATCTTCGTCTTGCTGGGCGCCTGAACTTTCTCCATACTCATCTTCTTCGGTGATATAAATGGGCAGATCATCAGGAGTAAAGAAGTTATTTTGGTCCCCTGCTACATCAGCATCTTCATCTGAATCTTGAGTTACAAAATTCTGCAAAAGAGGAGTTTTGATTGGTTGCTGAGCTGATGGCTCTTGTACTCTTGGTTCACGCTGCTTGATTCTGTAGTGAGGTTGTTGCTGGCCACGATAATTTGGATTACGAATCTGCTGTTCTGATTTGTCAAGGTTAAGTCTTTTGAACATCTCGCGAAGCCAAGGTGGTTCTGATGATGTAGATTCTTCCTTTATAGTCACTCTTTTTTCTGCCTTCAAACGTGCTCTTTTTTCGTTCAGATTTGCCTCAACATTGACAACGATCTTTTGCATATCTTCTAAAGTAGGTGGATCTCTATCCCGTAATGAGTAAACCATCTCCGGATCAAAGCCATCCGGGAATTTAAGAAGAGCTGATTTTCTAGATGGTCTTAAGTCATCAGGGATATCATTATAAACTGTATTGAACCTGATAATGTAGTCTTGGACAGACTCACCGGGATTGCGTTTGATATTATTGTACTCGGCATTAATTTGAAGCGAATCCTTTCTAAGTTCTCAACGATCAAGAAACTGCTTCTGAAGTTCAGCCAACGTAGGTATACTTCTAGCTCCCAAACCTCTGAACCATTTTCTTACCTCTCCTCTGAATGTTTGCACAAACAATCACATAGTTACATCCTCGTCATCAATCTCATATAAATCATAAAAAGTTGTCATTTTATCTATGTGCTACTGAGCGGAAACACTTTGAGGAGTGCCATCAAATAAAGTAATTTTACTTTGGTAATCCACTGGCATATCATGCAATTGCTGAGGTAAAGCAAGAGGTGCAAAGCAAGTAGCCATTGCTCTTGGTGGATTTACTCTCGGTGTTGTTGGCGGAGTGGATGCAACTACTGTATGGGGAGTATGCAGAGGTGTATGCGGAGGAGAAGAAATGTGGGATGAAGAAGAGGAATTAGCTGTAGTTTCGGAGTAAGTAATTATAGGCTACAAAGGAATGGTAGGAATGAAAGGCGGTTCAGTAGGAATTCTAGAGGTAGATGCCGTGACGGTGGATCCAATGTTTGCAGATATGGCTTCTAAAAACTCAGAAAGATTGGCTGCTTGGATGGTGGTCTGAAGGTGCCTCAAGATAAAATTGTCAATTAATTTATTATGCCTTTCAAATTCAAGAGCTGCAGAAAAGTCAGGATTTGGAACAATAGAATCGAGAGCGTTTTCGGACTTGGTTTTGAACAATGACAATTCAAACCTTGCATCGAAAGGAAGTTCTTAAAGGTATTCAAAAAGTGCAGGACATGAATGAGATTTAACCAATGGAGTCGCCGAGCTTTCTTGACGGAGGAATTTTCGAATCAGATTTGGATTTTGATAAATAGGAGGTGGATTCGGATCTGGATTAGCTCTTGTATGTCTTTTTGAAGCCAGTGTATTTATCAGGAGATCAAAAGAATGAAAGTAATTCAGCCAATCGTTTTCTAGACTCAATCATCCAATGGTCTAGAATGATCAAAGGTACTGGGGTGATCTGCAAATCAAAGTTTCGCAAGCTAACCGGAGATCGACTGAAGCAGCATTTATCTACTGCCGCTTAT
>APFE030243969.1:17884-37734 GCA_000404065.3 Pinus taeda
TCTGGTGATGATGTCAACGAGACCCCTTCCACCCCGGGTGGAGAAAGTACTCGTCGTGCAGCTGCAAATAAGGCCCTGGGGCCTTTCTGATATGTCACATATGCTGAAGAATCAACATGCTCGGTCTCATGAATGTCGAACTGCTGTGAAGGCCCTCTCTCTTCATGGACGATCTCTGGAGGAGGCTGTAGCGCTAAAAAGAAATCACGGGAGATGAAATCCTCCCAAGCAATACCTTGCTGTGCCAACTGATGCATCAATATGATTTTGATCAATGCATAGTGATATATACTCTTGTGCTGATGTGCCGGGGGCTTCCTCTGTACTAAGGGTATCATCCTCTCTATGTTTCGGCACATGAAAAACGGAATGCTCATCATACGTACCCGTGTGAAATGCATCAACAAACGTACATGGTAGGCATAGAGACGTGAAAATCTGCCCTCACAACTGAAATACCGAATGATGAGTTTCATCAATGGTGCAAACTCATCTTTCAGGTATCTGAAAGGAAAGGCCGTGCTCAAGTGTCTGATATATGCGGGCTTGACATATGGCTCATAATAATATCGGTCCAGCATCTGGCGTTTACTCCATTCCTCCCACACATTTGGTATTCCGGTGGCCTGAGAAATAGTGTCGGGCGACAAAGTGAAATCCACTCCGGCAAGGTTCACATGACCATCCTGTAAGTTAAGGACAAATAGACGGACCAGTTCCCAATGATGCTGGGTTTGTGAGATCATCTCACAATATTGGTAACATGCTTGGCGCCGAAAACAATCCATTGCAAGCGGGCAAGCTTACATTTGAGCCAAAGAGGTAGGCTCCTCCCTAACATGTTGTCCACTCTTTCCACCGCTGTGATATCTTTGTGGCACATTGACCTCCGGTGTAGAGTCACTTTCATATTCCTGCTCATATTCGGACTCGGTGTCTGACATGTTCTCTAAAAACAAGGTGGCCGGAATATATATATTTGCTGATATAAAATTGTGTGCCAAAAGCTGACTGTTGACCTTTTGTTTCTTTATGAAAATGCTGAGAATTTGGGTGTGAAGGAAGGTGATTTGAGCGGCTTCTTGATGAATTTATAGTCCCAAACCCTATGCGCCGCGCGCTTTACCCAACGCGCCGCGCGCTCTGAGTGCGCCGCGCCTTTGTTAATCTGCACAGGAAAAAACCCCCTGATGCGCCGCGCGCCTATGCTGATGCGCCGCGCGCCTTTGGAATTGACCAACAACGCACAAATTTGCCTCACACTTGCAAAATCACTCTTCAATGATACTCTTTGTTCTCAAAACGTGTAATGGGTTGGAAATGAGGAGAATTCACTTGATATAGCATCCATTTTGATTTTTGCTCAATGTAAACCCATTTTTCTTATGTTTGGTTGTTAACATTTTTTCAAAATTAATAGGCTCTGACCTTTTTGGTTTCCTTCATAAAATAGGTTGAAATGATGAGTTTCTCTGATAATTTTTTGCAAGTATAGCTCTGATATGCTTCAACAAAGGAGACCAGGGCTGCACTTGAACATTTGAAGAACTGAAAATTTTGACAATTTTTACAAAAATAAGGTGGCGACTTGCCTTCAAAACGAAGTTTTGAAGAGAAGTCCTTATTCAGCTGTACAACGGTGACAATTATTGAAATGATGATTTATCAAAGGCATCCCTCTGAGCTGCTGGTCTTCTAAGACTTTTCAGGACTGAATTAACTCAAACCCTAGACCTAGACTTTAAAATTCAAAAACTGACTTGTGAAGCTTTATGACTCATCCTAAACCAACAGTGATATGCACGAGGGGAATGAATGATATAGACCACTCCTTCAGAGTTATGGCATGCCTATCGAAATGCAACTGATGAAAACTGATGGGACACCTAAAATATGGAATGCAAAAAAGAGTTTTGATCTCTGATGGAGGGATAACTTAGACCGACTCTAACAAGTTCAATATAAATAAAACATTTTTTATTTAAATATTTTACATATATAATTAAAAAATGTATAATATCTTTCTTAAGGGAAATTGGAAGTTGTTTTATGTATATTATTTTATTTTTCCTTTTTAATCTAATTACAATATTATGTATCATTATAATAATTAAATTTAATTTTAAGGGGTGGTAGGTGTGACATAGGCAAGTTCCCTCTACGGACAGAGGCAACCCCTCTAGCCCTAGAGTGGGTCTAGTCACCGCAAAGACAATACCAAAGAAAATTTCCTTAGAAATATGGTGTTATGAAGGCCTACCTTCAGATCGATGTTCGATGAAGTCCTCGTCGTGTCATTCTAGCTCTTGTTCTTCTAATCACTTGTACCTGAAAACAACATGTAGAGAAACACCACGAATGTAATAGGAAACAACTAAACAATCTACTTGAAGAGTCAAGGAACCTCAAGCTATCGACATACAATTTCAACATGCGATAAAGGAAACAAGCTATTGATTTGTATTAATATAAATCAAAGTAAAACTTACAACCGAACCTTCATGTCGTAAGTCTCCTCGAAGGTTTCCATCGGTATGTCTCCATAAGCATTTACTTGTGAACCATCTCCCAAGGGAGCAAATGACTCTCTCTTCAGTTCGAAAGGTTGATGCTAGAAAGTTCTCAAATCAACTCTCCTCAAACAATATAAAGCCAAAATACATATGAGGCTACTTCCACACTCCAATAACACTCTCTACCTCTACTCCACTCTTAGAAACCTAAAACTATCAACTTACATCTAGCTATTATCCAGTTACATCCAAGCTACCTCCAAGCTTGCTCCAAGCTAACTGATCTCATTCATCGAGGAGACATGTATAGGAGGGAAAGGTTCCATAAGAGATGGGAGGAAGAGATTATCTCTTAGGGAGGTTTCACAAAAGGTGGAACAACTATCCCAGAGGAGAGAGGCGAGCTCAACTGACACAACAACTAGCCCTAGGACCGCCCATGAAGCAATTTCATCTTGAAGTTTCGACGAGTTGTTTAAAAAACTTGCCAAATCTGGGTCGGCGCGGGTGCAACATAGGGACAGAGCGAAGACTCTGCTAGGGCTAATGTTAACTTGACCATCTTCGTGGGAGGGATAACTTCTGACCCTTGACGACCTAGAAACTTAGGTAGAAAGGGGTCTGCTTCAGGGATAATGAACTGAGATAGTCTTCCTAAGATTACAAGGAAGGTTTTGGTTGAGGAATCTCTTTTGTGAGTTATTTGAGCATGTTTTGGATACCACTGTCATTTATTGCAATAACCAAAAGTGGGATTCACCTTTCATAGAACCCCATTTTCCAGGACCGCTCATAGCATATTGATATCAGGTTCCACTTTATCCAGGATATAATACAATGGGGAGCAATAAGTCTCCATCACATCAGGAGTAATGAACAAGTTGCTGACATTTTCACAAAGCCCTTGGGGAAGGCCAAGTTCTTAGCCTTCTGAGAGAGGTTTGGAGTCGTGGAAAGGCCCTCCCATGAGGGTCACTCTTGAGTTGGACATTGAGCTTTAGGAGCTCCTAGGGGCATGGGGTACTTCTTTGAGCTATATGAGCACAAGGTGAGTGGTTCAACTTCCCTTATGGAGTATATATACCCCAATATGATTGAGCACAAGGTGAGTGTTCCACCTTCCCCTATGGAGGAAAATATTTGAGAATAGGGTGAGTGGTTCACCTTCCCTATGGTTGATGTCATATGCATAGGATGAGTGGTTCATCTTCTCCTATGAGTAGGATGAGTGGTTCACCTTCTCCTATGATTGCCCCAACATACATCATACCCTTACTATCTGAGACTCTTGGGAAGTACCTCTCATTTGTCCAATGAGATGGGAAAAGTGGTTATCGGCCATATCACTACAGAGTGACGCATGGTATACAGTCATAATCCCTTTGTCTCCTTAATTAAGGGATAATCTCCTTTATTTTAGGAATAACTGTTGCATGACTTCAGAAAGACTTCTAACTTGAATTTATCCAACTAATTAATCCATAACGAATTAATTAATTATTTCCAAGCAGATGGTGAGACTAAATTCGATTTTGATTCACTATTTTAATTCAAGGACAAATTAAAATTGGAATATTCTGGATTCTATTTTTATCATTTCTTGTTGCTATTTTCAACAGATGGGGTCGAGGATGTCATTTTGGGCTCCTTTCCCCTATAATGATGGAACTACCTCAAGGGATAAGTCCTTCTCCCACGAGAAGAGGATCCACCTCCCATTCATATTTCCTATATAAACCTCCCTTCTTCCTAAACACAAGCTAGTCCTGGTATTATAGTGGCAGAATTTTAGTTTGAGTAGACATGCAAGCTATTACTAGTTGTAACTATCTAGTTGTGCGAGGGAGAAGTGTGTTTTGGTTTGGAGTGAAGTCTAACGGGAAGATCTTTAAAACTATTGTTGATTGAGGCCATCATGGAATGCTAGCAGAGGTGTGTGGGAACCTGGTCTTGTTAGAGGAGGACTGCAACGTCAAGACAAATGGTTGTAATCTCTCTTTGATATTAATATATGCAACCATCGATAGATTTCCTACATGTTTTGTAATATTATATATTCATGGCTTAATGTTTCTTGACTTGTTAAGTAGGTTTAATTACAATTTGTCTATTATTGTGTTTGTGTGTTGTTGTCGTATACTTGTTTTAAGAGCTTGAGAAGGAAGCGAGAGATAGCTGGAGTGAGCAAGCAAGGACATCATCAAGCATGATAAGCGACCAAGAGGTAGGCCCTCTTGATTGATTCTAACGTAAGGAAATATTCCATAGAATGTATATGTTGTGGCTAGACCCATTATCGGGCTAGAGGAATTCGTTCATGTCCGCAATTATAATTTTACTTCACCACACCTATAAACATGGGATTAATTTCCCACTCAAGGTAGTGGTAAGGTTGGGGGTAGGAGAACTAACTGCCACAATGGGAACATGGGACTAATCACCCACTCAACGTAATGGTTAGGTTTTTAAGGTTTACTATTGCCTTTGTTTTTTGGTGTTTCAAAAAACCTCGACATGGTATAAGGGCCATGGAAGAGGTTCAATTCCTCGAGTTGCATTTGAGGGGGGACGTTGGAGTGATTGTCACACTAACCTCATTATGAATCGATTAGGTGGAATAACCACCACCTTAGGAACATGGGACTAACCACCCACTAAAGGTAATGACAAGGGTTTGGAAGTTTACTACTACGTGCAGGTTTTGGTGTAATGGAAAACCTCAACATACATATTTACTTAATACAATTAAATGTGTGTGTGTGTGTGTGTATAAGCCCCAAGGATTAACTCAGTTGGTCAAAATCAGTGCCTCGCCATTCGGGAGGTCACAGGGTCCATGCTCTCCGAAGCCCTTGGGGTTAGGCCTAGCTAGCGGGCCGCGGGGCTAGATTCCCTTTGGGGTCGATCGGCCAGATTTTTCCGTGGACGTAACCGCCACCCATTGACCAGGGTGTCGGTGAACCACAACAAAAAAAATAAAAAAATAAAAAACTATATTTAATACAACTAATATCTATATTTTCGTCATATATATATTATAAGCGCACACGCACACAAACACACACACTTACTTTTTCTCTCTATATGCATCTTTACATATTTAATTAATACAAGTACTTTGTTTTATTGTAGTAAATTGTTAGATATATCAACAAAATTTCCATCAAAATTTTGATATCCAAAAATAGTTGTAAGGATTACAAGGACTTTGCCTCCCATACACTCATGTTATAATTAATATGAAACATCCTGAACTTTTCATTATATCACAGTGCCATCATATGATATTTAATTAAGGGTTTCCTATACTAGACCTTAATGTTTTTGGAAATTTGAATAGAACTCAACAATCGATATAGAGAAATACAGAGTGAGCCATAACTTTATGGAAAATATCATACATGGCATTACCTTTAAGGATGCTTACCAATCAATGCCTCAATATTTGTCTTCTTATATGTCTAATCCTTATTTTTGTTTAAGTGAGGGATTATTTTGTTCTAGGAATGAAAAAGATTTTGTTAAAATGAGGTTTGATTGGGGTATAATTAATAATGGAAAAAGATTCTTTAAATCTTGACCACTAAGATACTTATTTTGAATAACTTTCTTTTATGATTGATCTTGATAGGTAAGGTTCTATACATGTTTGTCTCATTTGATTTTAGATAGAAGAAAATTATTATACATATATATCACAATCCAAGGAAATTGCCATAATAAGAAAGAACGTGTTGTTCATATATTATCATAGAAATGTTGTTACAAGCATTGTGGCTCACTGTTAGACATCTCAACCTTTATATCATCTTCCTATCACACTACTTGATGCATACATCTACCGACAAAATTCTACATTTAGATTCTATCTCTATCAAACTTACCATGAGTCTATCTCTTTGATTCTTATAGCCAACATAGGCTCTCACATAAAATAATTGAAATTAATTCCGTCATTGAGGTCTCCACCTAAGGTTCATTATGCTTCCTCGAAATGTTCCATACTTGGTTTGCAACAATTATTTTTCATGGTTGCTATTCCGATTCTCTCCTTCATGTTATAACTTTATATCCACATCAACATCAATCCATATTCCATGTTCAAGTGGCTTTACATAATTGCCTTTGCATGTGATCCATTACTCACCTTTTCTTCCTGGAAACAACAATGATATGTACAATCTCCCATCTCGATTCAAGTTATATGATACTATTCTCTAGGATGTAATAAATCTTTGACTTGTTAGCCCTTGATCCACATGTAGATTTTTCTATCTCAGTTGGTATTGGTGGTACATTATCACAATGCTTTTACACGTCCACTATTAGTCATGTTCAATCTATTCTTCAACATAACTTCTTTCCTTTCACCATTTAGCATTATGTTTCCTTCTTGATACCATCATGGCTTGTCTAATCTCATAATGATTTCTCATCATTTGATGTCACTTTGTAAAATTGGGTTTTCCCTCCAATTACATATCGACATTCCCTTTCCCTTAAGGCATGCATTTATGTAGCTTTACCTAGTTGCCATGAATCACTTTGTTGATGGTCTCTTTTCCCCACTATAATTCCCTCTTATCAAAATCCTTCTTCCACTGGGAGCCCATCGACCCAATGTTCTCTTCCTTAACTCATCTCCAATTAATCTAGACTCGTCTTTTTTCCTTTTCTTTATAATGTTTACAATCTTTGTGCTTGTGCAATTAACACACTCTAAACTTTTGTGTTCTCTTCTTCTATTGTTGGTTTGCATCATATCTCTCCTTTGTAAATGAGTAAATGAGACTCTCGTATTCTTTATCTCAATCTATTGGTGCTCCTTCCTTGTTCACGTTTCCTCATGTCGTGAAGTCATAAAACAAGACGAGAAAATAGTGTATAACTTGCCAATATCTCTTAATTTTGATAATTTCTAAGGATTTTTAAAGTTTTTAGAGTTTTGGTGATTTTTAAGATGCATGTTTTTATTATATAAAATTTGGGTGAAGCATTTTTAATATGGTTTTTTTGAAGAGAGAGAGAGAGAGTATATGAATTAAATTTAGTCTGGAATGTTTTCCTTATATTGAAATCTAAATAGTTTTGAACTCCATCCTTCCCAAAATGATTGAATAGACGGAGAATTAAGATGTGAGTTGTAATGGTTTAAATTATTTTATCAAAGAGGATGATCAATTATCATATATTCAATGTTGAATCCCAAACTCATTATGAAAAAGGTCTGATCAAATTTGTTTTGTTTGAAAATATTACTATTGCTAAAAGAAAATCTAGATATAAAAAATTAAAAATAATAATAATAACAACAACATGATATATTTTGAATTTTAAAATACCTTATTCATAATTAATTTAATTCCAAATCCAACTCTTCATCGAAGAATTGGTAACTTAATTGGTTGGGAGCACTCTCTCATTCTGAGGACAATTCAGTTCCAAAAGATAAATTAAAAACTTTTATTGTACTTACCGAAAGTATAATTTTTTATTAAATTATAAATTTCCAAAATATAATCAGTTGAAACGAGGGCTTGAACTTCCTGGGTAACGTTTCGTTGGCGGGATTTGAACCCAGGATTTGAACCTCTGACCACATGGGTAACGTTCTGTTCCCGGTATGGGCGTATAAATATTTATGTCATATGTCATATTATGGTGCTGCTGCATAACTGTGAACCTTATTCGCTGTGGTTGTGGTTGCATATATGCAGGTCTCTCTGTGGTGGTTTCCAACGTCCCTGAAATGCATTTCGCAGTTTCAATGGCATGGGCCGTTCTTAACACAATGCCTGCTCTGCTCAATTCAAACCAATTCTTGCCTCTCGTCACAGACGGAACTCAGCCTCAGCCTCAACCTGGTACTCAGAGCTAGATCCATCCGTCACAAAACCTGACCTCCGCCCGCTGTTGCGCTTTAATTCAATTCAATTCTCTGATACCCATGGAAATTGGTTTGCACAGCCCAAAAAAGTAGGTCTATATGGTGCTGATAGATAAACAGGGCCATGGAACTTGGCTAACAAGCAGGTCTGATAATGTATGTATGTATAAAATGTGTAACTTATCTCCAAGAATTTGGGAGGATTAAATAATTGAATCGTATTATATTGTGGTGCAGGAGTTATGTTGGGAGCTAAGCGGTTATAGCATGTATCAACTATGCAGAGGACGCATATATTTCAGAGTAATCTCAACTGAATACTTTTCCTTTTCTCACATGACGTGACTCAGAGAGTTGCATGACCTGTACTTGTACTGTGCTGAAAGTATATTATGCGGGGCATGGTTATCTTGGATTATTTCTCTCCCTTTAAAGGTCGACAGGACAGTATAAAAATAGTGGTAAGATTCGTCTAATCCTTTCATTCCAAAATTTCATTCTGTAGATGTTAGGATTCCAGATTATGCACTGTTTTGTTTTGTTTTTACACCAGGTTATTCTCACAAAGGAATTGGGTTCGGGTGGGAGTGGGCACGAGGGTATTTTAATTTAATTGGATAATTTAATCTAGTGAATTTTATCAATTTGATGATTTGATTGTTCTAATTCATTTTCAGCGTTGATGATTTGATTGTTGTAATTCATTTTTAGTGGTGTGATGGGCTCTCCACTGGGATGGGATGGACGCACTGAGGAGACCACTCCACTCCACTCCACTGATTGATGGGCTTTAAGATACACCATAAATATTAAATTTATTTATTTTTGGCTGGGTAGATAAACCATAAATATTAAATTTTAACAGTTAGGAGTAAAAAACATCGTAAAAGAAAAATAATATATATAAAGCATTTGTGCATTTTTTGTTATAGGAATTTATGCAAAGTAGTTTTGTATGCAAAATATTTATGTATAGCATAGATTGTCATTGACTTTTAAAATATATTATTTTTGCAGATAATGACTGGAATATATGTGTATGGCCAAAGCATTCACATCTCCATCATGTTCATGACATAAGACACATTGATCCTCTTCAAAAGAAATTAACATTTATGTATTCATTCTGTAATTACTCTTGAAAATCTCATGATAATAAAAATTATTTTTATGTTTGAAGGGGCTAAAAGCCCCTTCTCAATGCCCTTGAGAATGAACCATGGTCATTCTTAAGGGCTTGTGCATCCTCTCTCCCTTTCCACTTTTTAGTTTTTACTTTTCCTCTTTGGTTATGTTTAAAAATAATTAGCATCATAGGTTTTAAGTTAATAACTTCTTAATTGTTAGTATGCATGGTTTACACATTTTAAATTTTAAATATATTAAAATAGTTCTTGTTTGTGTAGTGATGTGTATTCATATTCTTTTCATGTAGCGTTTGATGATCGCTGACATTTTTTACTTTGTTCATGATTGTGTATGACAATGTTTGCTCTTTGAGTTATATTTAGTGTTTGTATTTACAATGAATGTGAATTGCATGTTGATATGTGTTCTAAAATGTGTGTATGTGTGTCCCCCTTAGGAATGACTATCTACAACATGTCTTCTGCCATGATTCAAATTTGATGTGCAATATGTGTATATTTGCAACATTTTGTGTGCGATGATCAAAATTTGATGGGTGACATTTGTATGTTTTTGTATTTACAATATTCTTTGTGTACGGTGATCAAAATTTGTTGTGTATTCATGATTGTAGCAATGTTTGTGGTTTTAGTTCCATTTGTATGCTTGTGTATTTACAATGATTGTGTATAGCATTTTGATATGTACTCCGCAATGTGTGTGAATTTCATTTGCAAATGCCTAATATCTCCATGTGCTTGTATCTTATGCATTTGCAACATTTTTAGGGTGTAACTGATACGTGATGCTTGTATGTTTGTGTATTTGCAACATTTCTGGATGACGATAAAAAATGGAAGTGCAATGTTTGTGAATTTTCTTTTACAGTTCTTCTGGAGTAATAAACAATTCAGTGATGCCTAATGTTTGTGAGCTTACAAAACTTGATGTGTATTCATGATATGTATTGAGGAATAACTATCTACAACATGCTTTCTGTGATGATTCAAATTTGATGTGCGATATGTGTATATTTGCAACATTTTGTGTGCGATGATCAAAATTTGATGGGTGACATTTGTATGTTTTTGTATTTTCAACATTCTTTGTGTGCGGTGATCAAAATTTGTTGTGTATTCATGATTGTAGCAATGTTTGTGGTTTTAGTTCCATTTGTATGCCTGTGTATTTTCAATGACATTTTGATATGCAATCTGCAATGTGTGTGAATTTCATTTGCCAATGCTTACTATCTCCATGTGCTTGTATCTTATGCATTTGCAACATTTTTAGGGTGTAACTGAGATGTGATGCTTGTATGTTTGTGTATTTGCAACATTTTTGGGTGACGATAAAATATGGAAGTGCAATGTTTGTGAGTTTTCTTTTTTCAGTTCTTCTTGAGTAATAAACAATTCAATGATTCCTCATGTTTGTGTGCTTACAAAACTTGATGTGTATTTTGGAATGACTATCTACAACATGTTTTATGCGATGATTCAAATTTGATGTGCGATATGTGTATATTTGCAAGATTGTGTGCAATGATCAAAATTCTATGGGTGACATTTGTACGTTTTTGCATTTACAACATTCTTTGTGTATGGTGATCAAAATTTGTTGTGTATTCATGATTGTAGCAATGTTTGTGGTCTTAGTTCCATTTGTATGCCTGTGTATTTACAATGCTTGTGTATGACATTTTGATATGTACTCTGCAATGTGTGTGAATTATTTGCCAATGCTTAGTATCTCCATGTGCTTGTATCTTATGCATTTGCAACATTTTTAGGGTGTAACTGATACGTGATGCTTGTATGTTTGTGTATTTGCAACATATTTGGGTGACGATAAAAAATGGAAGTGCAATGTTTGTGTGTTTTCTTTTACACTTCTGCATGAGTAATAAACAATTCAATGATGCCTAATGTTTGTGTGCTTACAGAATTTGATGTGTATTCACGATTGTAACCATGCTTGTGTTTTGAGTTTGGTTTGCATAGTATTTACAATGATTGTGCATGACATGTTGATATGTACTTTGAAGTGTGTGAATTTATTTTGTCATTGCTCACTATCCGCACAGGTTTGTATTTTTATGCATTTACAACATTTTTTTGTGTTTGACATGTCATGTTCGTATGTTTCACATTTCTCAGGGTTTGTGTATTTATAATATCTTCGCTTGTACTAATTAAAAATTTGATGCTTATCTTTTTGCAATAATAAAAAAAATTATGCCTAATGTTTCATGTTTACAAAACTTGATATCTATTCATGTATTAATGGAAATTTGATGTGCATTGATGATAATGTATTCAGTTCATTGTTTGGGTTTCCTTTATATCTATGCATTTTGAATGAATGTGGGTCACATATTGTATGTAATTTAAATTAAAATAAAATATTGTCATTGCTCATTGTCCACATAGGTTTTTATGTTCATGCATTTACAACATTTTTTGTGTATGGCATGTCTTGTTTGTATGTTTAACATTTTTTGGGGTTTGTGTATCTATAATATCTTTACTTTTATTGATTACAAATTTGATGCTTATTTTTCTACAATAATCAAAAGTTTTATGCCTAATGTTTTCATGATTACAAAATTTGATCTCTACTCATGTATTAATGGAAATTTGATGTGCATTGATGATTATGTATAAAATTTAATGTTTGGGTTTCCTTTATATCTATGCATATAGAATGATTGTGGCTCACATATTGTATGTAATTTAAAATAAAATGAAACATTGGGATTGCTCATTGTCCACATAGATTTGTATATTTATGCAAATTTTACAACGTTTTTTGTGTTTGGCATGTTATGTTTGTATATTTCACATTTTTTTGGGGTTTGTGTATTTATAGTATCTTTGCTTGTACTGATTACAAATTTGATGCTTATTTTTCTGCAATAATAAAAAAATGTAAGCCTAATGTTTTCGTGTTTACAAAATTTGATATCTACTCATGTATTAACGGAAATTTGATGTGCATTAATGATACTATATTAAATTTATTGTTTGGGCTTCCTTTATATCTATGCATTTAGAATGAATGTGGCTCACATCTTGTATGTAATTTAAAATAAAACAAAACATGGGGATTGGGGAGTGATGAGCGTAGTGTAATAATAGGCTAGAAGTGAGGGGGAGGCCAGATGAGCTTCCACCTTCACATGGTTGGCCTCGTCAGTAGAGAATTTATAATTCTTGAAGCTAAGACAAGCTCTTTCTATAAATATGCACATACAAATATTATCTCTCAAATTCTTAACATCCAACATGCTCTAACCCCCTCCACACACACACTGTCTCTCTACACCCACTCACCCCCCTTCCATGCCCCTCTCTCTCCACAACCCGCACCCTTCCATCCACTCTCTTTCTCTCTCTACACCTCGTCCCGCCTCCCCTTACTCACACACACTCTCTCTCTACACACACTCTGGGGCAATGATTATATTTGATTTATATAATCATATGATTGCCTTTGAATAATTGTATTTAAATGATTATTTTTTATTTGTATGATATGAATTTATAACATTATATCTCAAATTCATAACATCAAACCCCACCCCCTCTCTCTCTCTCTCACTCTCTCCTCGCCAACTTACCCCCCTTCCACTGCCTCCCCCACTCTCTCTCTCTCCACAACCCGTGCCTTTCCATCCATTCTCTCTCTCTAGAACCCCTTTCCCCTCCCCATACTCTCCCCTTTCCCCTCACTCTTTTTATCTCTACACACTTTGGGACAATGACTATATTTTATTTGAATAATTATATTTGATTTGATATGAATTTATAATTTGGATTAAATTTTATATAATTTAAATTTGTACTTTTATAATTATTTAATTGTATTTTTATTAATATTGTTATTTATATAATCATTCTATTTTATTTGTAAATTCAATATTTAATAGTTTAAATTAGATTAGATTTAATTTAATATTAATAAAATATTTAATAATATATAACATGTATATAATAATAAATATTCAATATATATTGGTTAAAAAAATATTTACAATTGTATAATGCTTAAAATTTTAATATTATTGTTAAATAGAGTTATTTTGGATGGTTCGGAGGAAGAAATTGAATCCACCCTACTTAGTTTCAATTCTTGTAAATGCATGATGGATGTCGACAATGTTGACAATGTATTCTTCACATGAAATATAAAACATTGTATATATGAAAAAATATATTTACATATTATTAAAATTTTATATTTATTTATTATAATGTTTTTTATATAATAATTAAAATTTAATTTAAATCCAATATTAATAAAATATTATATTATATGATTTCTAAAAAATGCTAATTAAACAAATATGATTTAATCAATATTATCTATATTAGAATAAATGTGGTCTGTTTTTTTAATACACTTCAAGGCTTTATGAATGAATGCCAACTAGATTGAACTAACCTATATCAACTAAAGTTAACTAAGGGAAAAATAAAATATTTATTATTTATCTAAATATAAATAAAACTATGCATATCATAATGAAGACATGGAAAGCCATGACGCGCGCTCGTGAAGGGTTGGGCTAGGGTTTCTTCGGCCCCTGCGGCTCTGACACGGCCTCTGATCAGGCTTCTGTTCAATCCTTCACCGTAAGAGTCTACACCTGTCACTCTCGGATATCGAACTGGTGACAGGATCGCTGAGAACGTGGAGCTGGAGATGGTTGACTATTCGGAAGAGCCCTTCCCGGATCGAATCATATTCGATAACCCTTGCTTCTCATCCAGCACTCCGTCGTTCACACCTCCCCTGGCTGCCGGACTGGATTCTTTGCGTCCTCCTGTGGGTTTATTTCCCCGGCACAGTATTGTTCCGCCTAATACTGGGCCGATCCCTATAGATCCCCCAATCTTTGAAGCCCCTTCTCTCTCTCCGGACGCTCTACACTTTCCCCCGACTCGCTCTCCCCCTGCGGCCATTCCACAGACCTCTGCTACTGAAAAGACTTCATCCGCTGGTCCCTACTCTTCTGGAGGTTTCAAGACTTCTACCGAAAATGTAAATCCCTCTAAACCCTCCCCGTTGGATGGCGTTACCAACCCCCTGGTGGACAACCCAACGGCCCCTCGCACCAGCAAGAAGAAATCAAAGTGTATCAAGGTTACCTCAAAGGATATTTCGATTAGGCTTGGAGAAGCTTCGGCGAATAGCAATCTTTCTATCATGGCATCTACAGTGCTGGTAGGGCACATCAGAGGCAGGGCATATTCGGCAAAAAAGTTATCTCATTGGGTGAAAGAGATCGGGGGGATTTACTTCTTGAACTTCCGGATGTCCATGTCCTGCCCAGAGGATGGTTCTCCTTACAATTCTCGAAGGAAAGCTATACAAACTTGGTCTTGGCCAGATACTGGAACATTGAATCAGCTCCAGTTCTTCTCAAAAGGTGGAGCCCCCTATTCGACCCTGTTCATGAACAAATCGGAGCCGGACCGATATGGGTGCGGTTGCCAGGTCTTCCATTGCAATTCTGGAGTGATGAAGCTTTCAAAAGAATAGGTAATGAACTTGGTACCTACTTGGATCATAACCGCTCTTTCGTGGAATCTAGGAGCAGGACCCTCGCGCGCATCTTGGTTCACTTAGACACCCGTGAAGGGCTCGAGGAAAAGATCACTCTACAGTGGGGGCGATACAACAGAGAACACAAAGGGTACCATTCCACTGCAATCAGTGCCACATGGTCGGCCACCTCTACAAGGAATGCCCTCTCATCAGAAAATCTGGAGACTCTCCAAAGATCTCGTCGCCACCTCCCAGGGCTGCCTCTCCGGCTTCCCCCCGACCCAATGCTGCGGGCCAGCCTCCTGCGGCTTCCTCACCTGCGGGCGATCCGGGAGCAAGGCTTTCACCGACGATGACCAGGGCTCCTACAACAACAAAAGTCGGATCTGGGGCTCCCTCAACAGCAGAAGCCGGAACTGTCTCGATTTCTCCTCTACACCCTTCTATCTCTAATATTGATCATGTCGTTTCTGTATCTGGTCCCTTGTATCAGACTTCCATGGCTCATTGTGTTATGCCATCCCCTCCTCCCTTGTGCTCCACTGGCCCTTCCTTACGTCCGCCATCCTCTCCCTCTGCCTCTCCCCGGTCTCCTCCTGAGTCTTCCCCTCCCCACCCATACTTTTTACGCTCCAGGTCTCATGCTAAAGATTTAACTACTCCCCAGGCAGGGCTGGGTATTTCTTTACCAGAGGTCGGTTCCCAGCCTACCAGAGGAAGGAAATCTCATCTTTCTAAGGCTATTAAGATTGCAGGGGCGGAGGTTGTCTCTGGCCAATAGTCCACCATTGTAGGGGTCCTTAAAGCAGGACAAGCCCCGCGAGGTGTTCCACCATGAAGTGTTTATCGTACAACTGCAGAGGACTGGCTAGCTCCTCCAAGAAACTAGCCATGAAGCATCTCATCGAGACTGATCCTATCGACATCATTATGCTCCAAGAAACTCTCTTTTCGGCTGATCATATCATCTGCTCTATGCATTCTATTACTCCTGGATGGATCTATATTGCCCTCGACGCTGCTGGGCGCTCTGGTGGTCTGGCCATTGGAGTAACCCGCGCACCATTAAGGTGGAGGCCTCTTGGGGGGGGAAGGCTACCTGGGGATGGATATTTTCACCGCCGATCTGGGAATGAACTTAAGGATTGTGAATGTTTACGCCCCTTGTAATCAGAGAGAACAATTCTGGCAGAGGCTCCTCCATCTCAATCTTTTGAATGATGAGAAGACTATTATTGGTGGGGATCTCAATTTTTCTTTGGGATTTAGGGAATCTTGGGGATCGACGGCGCAAATAGATCAAATCTCAGATTATATGACAAGCCTATTAGAACAGACAAATTTTGTGGATGTCCCCATGCAAAAACTTCTTCCTACCTGGAGAAATAGGAGAATGGGAGATGCTGCACTAGCCCGCAGACTGGACAGATTTATTATGAAGGACACACTTCTTCAGAGGCTGCATCATTATAAGAAATGGGTGGGAACGGGGAGCATTTCGGATCACTCACCTATCTATCTGGAAATTCAAGGTCCCTTCAAGAAGCCAAAAGCCCCATTCAAATTCAATCATACTTGGCTGAAGGACCCAGCATATGTCAAGATGATATCTGAATATTGGGTAAATCATCCCATTAATGGCACAGAATCATTTGCAAAAGGGTTCTGCAGGAATCTCGCCGAGATTAAGCACCTCTCGATTAAATGGGCAAAGGATAAGCAAGCCCGAGACACCTCTCATCTTATCATCATTGAATTAGAGTTGAGCGCTTTAACGGATGAACGGGGACTGGGATTTATCTCTGCAGTGGACAAGAGTCGTTTGATAGAATTGGAAAACCAAAAGGCCAGCATTCTAAAGAGCGTGAAGAATCTTTGCGATTGAGAAGTAGGGCTATTTGGATACAAGCAGGAGACGACAATTCAAAGTTCTTCCACAGCTATGCCAACAACAGAAAGGTATCCAATACCATTTGGAAACTTCCTACTCCAGCAGGAGATATGGCAGACTCTTTTAACAAGATTGCTTGCTTGGGCATATCCCACTTCCGTGAGCTATACAGATGCCCACCTGAAGCCAATCTACCAGATATCTTTCAAGTGGCGAGTCATTTTCCGAGATTTGCTGAGGAGGAGGATGTGGAGCTTCTTAGTGCTCCGGTTACTACCGGGGAGCTGGAAGGTATACTAAAATGGTTCAAAAAAGATAAGAGCCCTGGTCCAGACGGGTGGACCATAGAATTTTATTTAGCCTTTTATGACATTCTGGGGTAGGATCTTCTGAAGGTCGTGGAAGAGAGCAGAAATTCTAGATCTATCTACCACGCTATTAACACGGCCTTTTTAGCTCTCATTCCGAAATCGGACTCCCCTTCTTCCTTTGATGATTACAGGCCTATCTCATTGCGCAACTGCCTTTACAAGATCATTTCGAAGACCATTGCCAGCCGGCTCAAACCAATCCTTTCCAGACATATCTCCCCCCAACAATTTTCCTTCCTCGAATCCAGACAGATTCATGAAGCCATTGGATTGGCTCAGGAAGTCATTCAATCCATCTGGTCTAAGCATCTCAAGAGTATCCTACTCAAGATTGACCTTTCCAAAGCTTTTGACCGAGCCAATTGGTTGTACATAAAAATGATTCTCATCCATCTGGGTTTTCCTCACTCTTACATCTCCTGGATTATGGCCTGCATTACTTCCCCATCATTCAACATTCTTATAAATGGCTCGACCTCCCCCTTTTTTCACTCTGAAAGGGGACTACGTCAAGGATGCCCTTTGTCCCCCCTGCTCTTTCTGCTCATCATGGAAGTTCTTAGCCGTCTCATTGACTCTGCAAAAAGGACAAGTGACATCTGGGTCCTCAGGATCTCAGAATTTTGCTCACTCACACACCTGCTCTTCGTGGACGATGTTCTTATTCTAATGGATGGCAGCATTTGCAATACTAGATCCTTTTCAAAGATCCTTCTGCTCTTCTCTTCTGCCACAGGTATGCTCGCTAATCAATCCAAATCCACTATCACTTGCTCGCATACTTCTGTTCAAGAATCTTTTTTTTCCCAGCAGGCTTTTCCCTACAGCATTCACCCCTTGGATAGGGGCCTCCAATACTTGGGCTATTGGCTAAAACCCATCAGTCAAAGAATCGCTGATTGGGTTTGGCTGGTAACAAAGTTGGAGAAGCGACTAAATGTATGGAGTTTCAGATATCTATCAAGGGCCGACAGGCTAGTGCTCATTAAATCGGTTTTAGAAGCCACTCCGGTCTTCTGGATGGCTCTTGCATGGATTCCGCGGAATATTCTGGGGCGGTTAAAACAACTCTGTAACAGATACCTCTGGAATGGTAACCAGGACAAAAGGTTATTCGCCTGGATCAGCTGGCAGAAGATTACCCTACCAAAGAAATGGGGAGGATGGGGGCTCAAGGACCTCCCCGCCTTCGCTCAAGCACTTTCTGCCAAAATGGGTTGGACCCTTATGACAAGTCAGAATCTATGGGCTCATGTATCATACCATAAATATATATGGCCCCAGAGGTTATTGGATTGGATCAGATTACCATCCTGGCAATCGAAGGGATGCTCGTCGATTTGGAAGGCACTTATACATTCTCTCCCACTCATCCGTGACAACTTGGTCTGGAGAATAAATGATGGGAGTTTAGGTAGGATAGGGCTTGACCCGTGGATTGGCAGTGGTGGGAGACACATACTCAGCAGAGAACTTATCAGACTCCTAAATGCCCGAGAAATCAAGGTATTTGCTGACATTGCTGATCAACAGCGCACAGATATATTTTCACAGGCCTGGAAGACGGCCCAACACCTCGATCTTCCTCCACAATGGCATATGGAATGGGACAATTTCATCTCAGCATTAACTGAATCTCATATAAGGATTAAACAGGGGTCAGACGAATTAGTATGGTGTATGGCTGATAATGGTATCTACGCACCATAGCAGGGTTACAACACTCTCATAATGCACAAAAAACCTGATTCGCTCTGCAACTAGTGGAAATATTTATGGCAGTTAAAAGCTCCCCCTCGCACAAAGCTCTTCTTTTGGTGCGTTATAAAAGACATCGTTCCCACAGGTGAACATCTCTCCCATCGAGCGATATACGGGCCTTATTGGTGTATCCTGTGAAAGGCGGCAGAAGAAACAACTGCGCACGTCTTTCTTCATTGCCCGGTTTCACAAGCTCTTTGGCATAACATCTCAGCTCCTATCGGCTTCACTGGAACTTGGAACGGGGTGGATATTTAAAGTTCCTGGGTTGATTGGAAACAAAGGCATCCAGGCTCAAAATTATTGAACCTCCCCTTAATTGTGGCTTGGCATTTATGGAAAGTTTGAAACCGACATATATTTGAGAATCTGATGGTGTGCTGGCCGCGTACTGAAGCCAGTATTATATCCTCCTTGACAAAACTTCCTGATCCCACTCCCACCAGGGTGAGGAGTATCCTACCTCCTCCTACTATTGATTTCACTACCCCCTGGGCCTTCTTCGACGGGGCAGCAAACCAAATTGGTTGTGGGGAGGATTCGTGCTTCATAGAAACAAAAATCATAGATTCAAAGTACATATGGGGCTTGGTGTGGGCTCAAACAACTTTGCGGAAATAATGGCTCTTCGCAATTTATTACACTTTTCCCTGGAACAACGGTGTCAAAATCTTAATATATATGGGGATTCGAAGACTGTTGTAAATTGATTCAACCTTATTACAACTTGTCACATATATACTCTC
>APFE030243974.1:2178-15719 GCA_000404065.3 Pinus taeda
CACTAAGTGGTACAATCAGAAGAAGACCCTCAAAGAAAAATACAAAAGATTAAAGTAGGAGCTCCATGGTCAGAAAGATGCCCAGGTGAAAAAGAATGTGGACACATTGCTAAAGGCAGCAGAGGTACAGGCAGGGACAGAGTTCAAGGGAAGCACTTCGGGTTTAGCATGAGGACATGCTAATTCATTAAGTTGGGGAGAGATGTTGGTACCATCCCATGACCTCCTTTTTCCTCCTAAAACATATCATTTGCCTACTTCTTTCCATCACATATCTCTCAGATCCCTTGAAAATTGATTAGTTAATAGTCCTATAGTTATTAAAATGCATTAAAATTGATTTAGGAGTTTTATGTTAACGAATTAGGAATTTTTGGGAAAAATAGCTACAGGAAGTTCCAACATCCTGTAATTGGTTCATTGTTTGACATGTGGCATGACAGCTAGGCTAGAGCGAAGGGCAGAGATGAAAAGTAGAATGTCCAAGCATGGACGAATACCTATCCTACAGCGGAATCGACCCTCCTACATGCACGTTCAACGAAGGTCAAAGTATAGCATGTTGGCAACAAAGGCAGCAACAGCAAAGCATTCTAAATTGATTTAGTTTTTTTCCTTTTTGAAATCAGTTTAGGATAGAAACATTTTAAAAATCATGACATGATAAAAGCGGCAACAGCCACATCATGAATGTACATTCGTTTTCGAAATGTAAGGGTTGTAAAAACATATGTAAACGCAGTTCTGAGTAGTCAGTAGTTGGTTATCGTTGATTCATTTGAAAACAGAGTTTGAACTTAATATCAAAGACATAATTGCAGTCACGATCTTTTCCTTGTTGCATTGATTTGATAATCAGTTGATCATAGTCCAGTATACCTCTAGAACGCAGACGGGCCCTGCGTTAACTTGGTATACTGTCATTTCCTTTTCGTTCGCAACTTAGGGTATTAAATGATAATTAGAATTGGTTGTTGATTTCAAGAGAATGCGTATGGTTTATGTTTATGATAGTGCTTGAACAGTTCATCACTGAGATCGTGAATCGTATCCTGTAAGGGATTCGATCCTTTGTTGTCTTTTAAAGCAATGTCATGAACTCTGTTATCATTTCAAAGTATGCTTATGATTTCTATATGTTTTTATCTTGCATGAATATTAGTGAATGTTGAGTATTTGTTGAACAGGGGTTTTATGCATAGTGTCTCTGTAAGGAGATTGAAATCTTGGTTTGCAGTGATATACAGTGTTTTAATTTGGTAAATGAATTGAATGACAATGTTGTAGTTAGGTAGATTAACTAAGTGACCTAAGTGTTTGGGTGATAGGTAACATACCTCAATCTTCCATAGAGAAGTCTTGTGACCTACCATCATAACCACTTAACTAATAATCCTTTATGTCTATATACTTTAGACGCATGCCTCTAAGTCTACGCATCCTGGTCGATAATAAATATATCCTAGTCTAGCACCCTAGACAAGACACTACACGTGCTTCCTCGCAATAGATGGGTCTCAAACGAAGGAATATCACTGCCTCAAAACTATCATACCAATCATAGCACACTTTGTGGCAATCAGTTGGCACCATTCGTGCTAGTGTCCCAAAATGGCCATGTTCTTGAAATCTTTGGCTTTTGCACACAGTTGTTGTTCCATCTTATGTCCAGATTTATTCATCTCAAGTGAGTGATCTAATGTTTATTCTTGCATCATAGACACACATATCCCATGAGACTCATCATAAATAAGAATGTAATGAAGGTATATTATACCTTATTAGTATTCTATCATTGCAGTGAATGTGAGATTTTCCATATTTCCTACAACGAAACCGATTAGTGCACATTCAAATCATCATAAGCTAAAACATATCATAACGTTAGCTCAAAATCCAAGTTATCATAAATCATTCTCATAATTTAAAGAATCGGAATATCAATAAAGCATTAGTAATTATCATGATTTGATGGCTTCTTCTTTTCTCGTACACACATGGGGTCAATTTCCTATTATGGAAAGCACCTAGATGATAACAAGTCTTCCACGGCTAAAGTGTTAATCCAAAGTTGTTGCCTCAATGCTCTAAGTACCCTATAGACTATTCGTCAAGGTACCAACTCAACAGTCATGTTTCTCTAGGGCTCTAGGTACCCTCCAGGGTAACTGCCCAAGTACCCATCCCATAGTCATGTTGGATCATAGTCATGCTCCTCCAAGATTCTAGGTACCCTCCAAGCTAACTGCCCAAGTATCCACCCCACATTCATGCTGGATAATCCCACTCACAAGTATGAGCACTACCAAACTAGGTAGTGTTATGTTGACAAAAATATTGGGAATCCAAAGGCTATCCCGCCTCCACCCAGAAATAATTGGCATAGTACATGAGCCCAAACAAGTGACAAACATGTATACATATACGTGTGGTTTTATACCATGTACACATAACATGATGCCATGTACATATATCATAAGCACACATATGACACAATACAACATATACACATTTACACATGTACAAAACATGCACATATACACAAGAATAAGGGCATCTAGAGGCTTATACCTCAACCCTTAAATCAATAAGGAATCCAAAAATTTATTCGAGTTCCACCTAATACATAACGTGAGTCCAGAGCACTTGATCCACCTGCGTGTCTTTTCCTCATCGTACAACGTGCATCCATCATTCTTCCACAAGGATGACTTTTGACAAAACCTATTAATCAAAATGGCATCTTCATATCCACATAATCATATATACAATATATAAGCACATGTGTAAATAAAGTTAGGGTTGCAACAACTCCCTTTTACCATTGTTTTTTCCATCATCTCTATGGACTCAACCAACCTACTTGATTGCCGTATCACTTTCCACTTACCCTTTTCTTTTGCATATGCGTGTTTCGATGTTTCTACCAATTTGTCTCATCGTGTTCCAATTTAACTTTTCCTCAACATGTTTTTATCCATGTAATCATATATTACCTCTTCCTCATCTATTGCTTTACTGCCACCCAAACCTCTTTCTCGAAGGCCCCCAAGTATGCAAATCAATGGACGATTATAAAATAAACAGGCAATGCAAGAGGTAAAATAAAAGGAAACATCGGTCTATCACCTTTAAAATTTGCAATTGAAGGGAAAGCACTCTGCAACCTGCATGTTTGGTTTCCATGGTGCAGGAGGGTTTCGTTCATGGGAGGTTGTCTCATTTGCATGTGGTTCTTATAGGTTTTGGCCTTGCATCCATAGGTGAAGGAAAGGCTATGGTCAGCTTCCTTCCTCAGGAGAGAAAATAGTATCAAATCCTTTGCAAGAGAAAGGAAACTGATAAATGCTTATGGAATTTAATTACAGTCTTGTTTCACTCACTCAAAATGAGTGAACAGCAAGAGTGAATAGCAAGAGTGAACAACAAGAGTGAACAACAAGGAGTGAATAGCAAGAGTGAAGAACAAGGAGTGAACAGCAAGAGTGAACAATGAGTGAATAACAAGAACAAGCAAGAGTGAACATCAAGAACAAGCAACAACCAAAAGTCAAGTGAATAGAAAGAACACAGATCACTGGAAATGGCAACAGGAAACTAGTATTGAAAAGACATGATTCTCTGTAAGCCCTTGAGGGTTAAAAAAAAGTAGATGAGGGTTTGAATCGTTGGAGGAAGATGGACCTCTGAAGTGGTATCTGGGCACCCCGACTTATAGGGTTCTGCCCGCATGGACACTAGAGGGGGCCTTCCCCCTCCCCCTCCCCTCCCTCTTGAGATCAACACCTTCAAATGTATGGTAGCCTCCTGTGGAAAGAGGAAAGAAAACCTGAACCTGCAGAAGTTTGTAAAGAAATCTGAATCCATCCCCTCTGTTGAACTGCCTCTAGAATGGCCGTGTTGAACTACACTGAACCTAGCAGAATGTAGGCTCATTGGTCAATTTACAAGCCTCTGGCCCTCTCCCAAAGCTATCGACAGATGGGTCTAGTGAAATTGGAGGCCCCTTATCTCTAAAGGAATCTAAAATCATCTAGTAGGCAGAGGATATTATGTTTTTGTCTTCAACTCAGCTGAAGATTGGGACCTTATTTTCCGAAATAGTCCATATTTCATGGGCCCCCAAGGGATCTATCCGAATAAATGGACACTGGACTTTGATCCTTCCTAGGATATTCCTTCAGTCGTTCCTTTCTGTGTAAGATTACCCCACCTCCCTCTTCATTGCTGGAACCCGGAATCTATGGAAACCATCGGGAAAAAACTAGGCAAATACATTGATAGGGCTGAAAGGAGAGAACAATATTTGTGTGCCAGAATATGCGTTGAAGTTGACTTGGAGATAGGGTTGCTCGAGGTGATCAAGCTAACCATAGTTGGCTGGTCTCACATATAGGAACTTGATTATGAAAATCTCCCCTTCAAGTGCCGACATTGTCACAGCTATGGCCATTTTGCTTGAAACTGCAAGAAGAAAACTGAGGAAGAATCTGAAAAAGAGAAGGGCAAATAGTGGACACAGGCCTTAAAAGTAGGCACATCCAAGTAGACCAACAGAGCGAAAGGGAAAGGAGGGAATACAGAGACTAGAGGACCCTCTTCTGGGAAGTGACTACCTGAAGCTCAAGCCACAGCAAATGCCACCACTTCAACAAATCCTTTTGCTATTCTAAACCCTATAGAAGATCAAAACCAACCAGATCTTGAAGAGGGAGAGGTGCATCTATTTATTGAACAAATAGCAAACATAGAAATAAACTCAAGATCTTAGGAACAAACTGGAGTAGCCGCTTTAGAAATCCCTTGTGTAGATGCAACCCCATAGGAAACCATGGCTCTCCAGCAGGCGCTATATCCCCACTCTCTTATGCAAAAATGATCAAAAAGAAAAAGCTAATAGATAGCCCTGGTTCTTCTAAAGAAGACTCTTTTGAGTGATCCACCAAAAAGGCAGGAAAGAAGTCTCGTAAGGAGATCAGAGAAGAATATGTGGAGAGATTAAAGATGAAAGGCAGTCAGTCTACAATCGAAATGTCATTAGGGAGAAATACAAGGGCTCGACCCACAAAGGGAGGGCCTACTCCTTCCTTCCCTAGTAAATAATGCAGATTATCTCTTGGAATTACAGGGGTTTGGGGAACCCATTGAAAGCTGAAGCAGTAAAAGATCTATCAAGAATGGAACCCTCATATATCCTCCTGCTCCAAGAGACAAAGATAGAAGAGGACTATCTTCTATCCTTAAGTCAAATCAAGTGGAATAAGAACTCAGGAAAAGTAGTAAGTGCCTAAGGTACTTTAGGGGGTCTTGCAACCATATGGTTAGAGGATATGTTTCAGCTGAAAAGATCCTTCGCAACCCAACACTAGATATACACAAAACTTCAACATCTTCTAAGTAATATTTCTTTGGCTCTCTTCAATATTTATGTCCCAGTTAATTTCTTGGAAAAGAAGGATTGTTGGAATTCTCTCCCAAACTTCCTAGAAATCTATACTCCCCCAAACATCATACTGGCAGGGGATCTTAACATCACTTTAGATCTGAAAGTGGAAAAAGTTGGAGATTGGGGTAAAGATCCCTTCCATGATTCGGTGGAGTCTTTGATTCTTGCTTGGGACTTCCTTAACTTCAAACCTAAGAAAGGTTGTTATACGTGGACCAGCAATAGAGTAGGTAATGACAACATTGTTGCTCCTCTAGACCGGTTTCTAGTTCAAAGTTCTTTGATGGAGGGGAAGTATTTAATCTCTTCAAAAATTCTGCCCAAGATAACATCTGACCATAACCCCATCTCGCTATTGCTAGAAAAAGAGGAAGACTTAGGCCCTATTCCCTTGAGATTCAACCCTCTTTGGGTAGTGAGAGATGGCTTTATGGACATAGTGGCTTAAGCTTGGTCGCAACCAGTTGAAGGATCCCCCAGCTTTGTGTGGGAGCAGAACTTAAGAACACTATGTATGCCTTAAAACGTTGAGCAAAAAAACCCCTCTCCACTCCAACGAGAAATAGACAAAATATTGTGCAGGCTTTAGCCGAGATTCAGTTAGGCATGGAAGAAATTGAAACCACCAAAGCTCAGCTGCTCATTGAACAAAATTCCCAGTTCAACTCTTTTCTTTCCTTTCGCTAGGAAGAGGAGTACTGGCACCTCAAGTCTCGCAGCCTCTGGTTGCAAGCTAGAGATAGAAACACTTCATTATTTCGCAGACAATGCAGAGCTTATCTCTCTCAGAATCACATCTCAGAAATATCCACCAGGGAGGGGGAAGCCATCAAAGGATAGCCTCCTTTAAAACAGACTACAACATCTCATTTTCAGAAACTGTTTTAGGAGGATGGTTCTTCTGATGATGATCTGGCTACTAATTTTTTGTCAAATATCCCTTCACTTGTCACTGTAGATTTAAACGTTGGGTTATTGAATCCTTTTACTGAAAAAGAGATAGTGGAAGTCATATGGTCAATGGAGCCGGATAAATCCCCTAGGCCGGATGGCTTCTCCATCCATTTTTACAGAGCTTTATGGAATGTAATAAAACTCAATCTTCTCCGAATGATAAAAGCCTTCCAAAAGAAATCCAAAGTGGGAGGGTGCACAAACTCCACCTTCCTTACTTTAATCTCGAAAGAAGTTAACCCAGAGACTTTTGACAGGTTCCGCCTATCTCACTCTACAATGCCTCATACAAGATTCTCGCCAAACTCTTAGCCAATAGACTCAAGCCTCTATTAGGGAATCTGCTCCCCCCTCTTTAGGGTGGTTTTGTCAAAGGAAGGCACCTCATAGACAATGTGATCCAAGTGCAAGAATCTCTCCACTCTAGTCACATTCAGAAGGAAAAAGGCATGCTCATCAAGTTGGATATGTCAAATGCTTTTGACTGGGTTAAACTCTCATTCCTCTATAAAATCCTTCTCTCTTTTGGTTTTAGTGTTGAGTTTGTCAACTGGATAAAAGCCTGCACATATAGACCTTGGATAGCACCCTTGGTCAATGGCAGACCTGCTGATTTATTCCAAGCTACAAGAGGGCTCCACCAAGGGTGCCCACTATCACCCTTTCTTTATATCCTTTTGGAAGAATCCCTAAGTAGAAAGCTAACAGTTGAAAAGGAAGTAGGCTCTATCCCAGGCATTAACGAAACAAGAGGTGTGGATCCAATAAATCATGCCCACTTTGCGGATGACTCGCTCCTCCTGAGAGGGGCCTCGATTAAGATAGCAAGGGCTTTCAATGAAATTCTTCAACACTTCTGCTTAATTACAAAAGCCTTGATCAACAAAAGAAAAATTGATGTCTACGGTTGGAATGTAGATCATCCAGCTATCCTTCGAATAGCTTACTCCTTGGGATTCCCTGGGTATGACAAATGGGAAAAGATCAAATACATAGGCCTGCCCTTAACATTGGGACCAAGCCCTTCCTCCCTCTGGATCGAAGTAATTAGAAATATAAAAGAAAAAATAGCATATTGGGGAGGCCAATGGCTAACAATGGCTATGAAGCTAGTTTTGGTAAAGGCAGTCCTCTCTGCCCTCCCCATCTTCTAGTCTTCCCTCCTACTAACACCCAAGTCTATCATGGAACAGATCTCCAAGCTCCTTTGGGAATTTCTATGGAACGGGGGTAAGGGCAACCAGAGAAAGTTACATCTGGTAAGATGGGATATCCTTAAAAGACCACTCCAGGAAGGTGGGTTACAGATTCGGGATCCAGGCCTAGAAAAATTTGGCTCTTGGTGGAAAAATCATATGGTAGTTGTATGCAGACAAAAAATATCTTGTTAGTGTTAAACACACATGGGCAACCAACATAATCTAAAGGATAAAACATGAGAGTGCATTTTTTATTAACAATTGATATACATTTATAGTACATATTGTGACCGTTGGGTTTCACATCCCAAGGTCTCTTGGACTACTTTGTCTATTCGGCTTCCACACTAACCCATTGAGGATTAGGTGTCCAACAGTTAGCAAGATTCTCTGGATGAAATACCTAAAGGGAGGCTCCTTGAGAAACCTCACAATAGCATCTACTCCAACAGGAACAACAATTTGGAATTTAAGCAGAAGATGCATTGATCACTTACAGTAGCATTTATACAGAATCCTCAGCGATGGTCTGAGAACCTTACTGTGGGAGGACACTATTCAAGGGAATGCCCCTTTGGCCTCCCTAAATTCCTACAATGAGATAAATATCTGGCTAGTGAACAAAGGTCTCCTCCGACTTGCAGACATTTTCTCTTGGGACAGCAAAGGGAATTGGGCAGGATGGACTTTTCCAGGGGTCCCAGAACCTCTCCACGCTCAAAAAAACTTGTTGTATACATATCTCTATGGCCTCTCCCTTGTACATCACTCACCCAAGGACAAATGGGGGTGGGGAAGAATAGGAATTTACACAGCAACTCAAGGATTCTCCTCTTTACAATCTACTCATGCCCCTTCACTGACACTGATGCTCTGGAAATTAGTTTAGTCCCCCTTTAGCCTACCAAAGTTGAATTTATTCATATGGTTACTCATGCATAAAAAGTCATTAACATGTGAAAATCTGAATAAAAGATGGTTCCACATCCCCTTTAGATGTTTCTTATGCAACTCTGCTACTGAAACCTCTGATCATTTATTAGTTGACTGTAATTTCACACAAGCAATCTAGAATTTGGTCTTCCATGGCCTTAGTACTCCCTCCCCCTCCCAGACATCTATCGTTTCTCTTTACATCTCTTGGACAGACTAAAATCCTCAGAAAAAGGCCAAAAACGCAGTCTAGAACAACATATGGCAAGCTATTCCAAAATGCCTTTGGTGGAAAGTGTGGTTGGCTAGAAATGACTATGTTTTCAACAACAGGCTTCTAAATTCAGTGGTAGTGGTGGCAAAAGTGAAATCCCTCTTGCTGAAAACTATAGGTAAATCTGCTCCTACCTCCTCTTTACCTTCAAAAGTTTCTGCGTGGCTGGGATCCTGCTTGATAGGATAGAGGAACGAATCAGTCAGGAAACCATTGAATGCTCCTACTTGGCACTTGCGACTCACTGAAGGTGACTTTCACATGTGGTGGCAGGGGACCTCAAAAGCCACAAGCTTCTTTGATGGAGCATCCAAGGGGAACCCAGGAACTGCAGCTTTAGGGAGTTTTGTTCTTTCCCTAGACAGATCAAGTGAAACCGACTTTAATTGGGGCCTAGGCACTAGCTCGAACAACCAAGCAGAGATTTACAGTCTCTTAAAAGCTTGCCAGATTACGAAGGAGCTAGGTTATAAAATAATTCAAATTTTCAGAGACTCGGAGCTTCTGATTAAACTTTTAAACTCTAAAGATCATTTTTGTAATATTGCATTAAAGAAAACTCTACAGCGAATCTGAAACACTTTGAAAGGTTTTGACAGAGTTGACTCTTACCACATTCTGTAGGATTTCAACAAGCAAGTAGACTCTCTAGCAAACAAAGGTTATCTGTTGCCTCAAGGAACCTTTAGTCTCAATGGAGGACCCTACTCGCTTCATCCTCTGCCTTAACCAAGCTATAGAAGGGAGATCTGCATTCATTGGCATCAACACTCAAATTGAGCGATGTATTCAAAATCTTGAAATAAAACCTGGACATGGAGGAGATTTTCATTTCAGGGCTCTCTGGAGGTGAGAATTATGGTGGTTTGTGTAGACAATGCACGTATTTTCTTCACAGAAGACAATTTCTCTACAAGTCATCAAATGGATTCAGGGCTTTTGCAAGGGATTGTAGAGTACTATAAAGACACGACAAGCACACCCATTGCAATAGGGCCTCTCTCTTCATCTTTCTTTTACAAATATATGAATCTGAGAATCAATACACAGCACAAGTAGCAGAAATCAAATGGTCTATGTTGTCATTAAAGCAACATTTGGCATTGGTAGAAAATGAATGTGGTCATCTCTGAAGTTTAACTCTTAATCTTCACAAAAATGATCAAGTAATGGCCTCAACTCCAAGAACCTCAAAAAATTCATTCAGAGCATGGCATAAAGAGGAAGAATATATGCATCAATCTTATGAGGTAATGAAACCTGTGAGCCAGGAAAAAGAACCAACTGGTACAGATTTGGAGGATGCTTCTAGTCACTATGCTTAAGGCTGATTTAAATGTTTTTTAACAATTAAAAGTTCTAGGCATTTACTATAGAATATATAGCTTAAATAAGAAATCAATAATTTTGCATAAGGAAAAGGTCATTCTTTGTTTTGGGGGTGTAACAGGGTTTGTATGATCTCTATTTCTACTCCTACATTTTTACTAGAACTATACTATGATGTAATCTTTGTTGTAGCATTTGATGCAGCCTCTTTCTAATACAATTTACCCAGTGACTGTTAAAAAAATAAAAAAATAAAAGGAAACATCGCAAAAGAAATTAACATCCATAATCGCAATCATCAAGGAAAACCACATACAAATAGCGTGGCCATTCATATCCATGAATTAGATCACATAATTAAAGTTTAAGATAATAGCACATCAATCATCAAGTAAAATAGCCCGAAAACTTGACTCAATGTGTTGAGTTTGGCATTAATGGCACTCACTGTCATCATACCACACATAAAAATGTGTAACAAAAATAAATTCCCTTCCTTATCTTTGTCACTGGGTCTTCCCATGGGAAAATAAGCTCAACTTGTTTCCCTATAGATTTTCATGCATCCCTAGAATTTTTCAGCAACTATACACACACACACACACATATTACAAACCAAAAATAACATCTACCTAAGTTTCTTCCAAATTCAAGAACAGCTCTGCACATTGTTCATAACGATTATCTTGCATTTGCAAATGTTAGAATTTAATATATGGCCCATATTACAAAATAGTTATAATCAACCTCTTTACCAAGACCACCTTTACCATTCAGATCGATCTCTTTAATCACTTCAAAATGATTTTGCCTTCTTATTAAGACCAATAGTCATAGCACATGCAGTTTCATAGATTTGGTTAAGACAACCACGCATTATATTAGCATTCACCCTGTGCTTAAATTTTCACATTCTAAAAAGGAGAATGCATCATAAAACCTACAAACAATCTCAAGTTAGCACAAAATCCTTTTCTTTTAATGCCATATGTAAGTAATTAACATACAATCTATGATCATAGTGTTATAACATGTGCCTGCCACCAAGAAGTTATCAACTATTAAGTCCTTAAACCTTATAACTTTAGCCAAGAAAATCATGGAATACCCCCATCCATTGCATGTAGACACACGCATATGCATAAACATATCTATACAATCAACAAAACATTATGAAATCCAAGCAACATAGGAATTGTCCCAATCTCTCATACCATGTAATTACTCACATGCATACCTATTTTAAGCATGTCAAGGCACACCACTTATCAATAATGCTAATACACTACCAAGTTCATGCACAAATCATGCAGGCAATTCTGCCAATGCCTAAATTGACACATGTAGTGGCAAGTTTCAATTAAATTTTATCATGACGAAAGCATCCTTGCAAACCACATCCAATTTTGCAATCGAGGTTAGAATTAACCATATTTACAGTTGGTGATAATACTTGGGAGCTAAATCTCCACTCCTCTCCAAGGTTCAGGCCTTGAACCTATTATTCAGTTAAGTTTATAATAGGGTACTAGTTGCATTCCAAAAATTTTTAGGGTTAGTCATTTATCCTTTTATTCCTTTCTCAATATATCCCATTAGGTCCAAGTGTTGAGCCTGAGAGCTCTAATACCACTTGTAATCAATCCCCTTACATAACCATGGGTGGACACTATGTTAACTCGAGATTGAGCTTGTGTTTATTTTTATTTTTCTTTATCACCTACAAAAATTAATTTACAAAATGAGTTTGTACAGCAATGAAATAAACATCATAAAATAAAAGTGACTAATAATGATCTATCCAACTCTATGCCAACCACCTCCACCAACACAAACCCAATTCCACTCAAAGATAGATGCATGTATAATACGCACTTGAGGGAATATAAAGGATTTCGTTTCTCCCTTTCATATATCACATACTATATTAGTGTACAGGAGTTAGGAAGATGCAAAGATTTTGTTAGGAGAAGTTAGCTTCCATTCATAATCATTCATTAAGTCGTATTCTACATAAGAGTGCTCGTGTTTAACAAAATTATTTGTATTTCTATTGATGCTATTCATCTAGGTCATCATGTGGGTTTGTGCAACTAAAATACAAGCACATTCATAACAAAACGTATTCTTGGTTTGATGCATATGAAACCATGCATGCCCATACATATACATATTCTAGGATAAAATCTCTTTCTACCACAACTCAATCATGAACTTCACCTAATGCAAATAAAAAAAATAGATTTGCATGTACTACAACATATCATATTGCATTGTGTGTGGTTGTAATTATGATGTGCGAAAGCTAAATTCTCATCCTAAATGTGTGGGTTTTTTGGATTGGACTTGCAAGGAAAATGCACAAGATGCAGGTTCACAACCTCTATTCTCATATCAACTTAAGGATGAAAGGTCGTAGATGTATTGAGGAAATTTTATAAGAATTTATGTGAAGATTTAGATTCTTGTACCTATCATCTATTGGAATCCTCAAAGTTCTACATCCTAATAAATTTGATGACAATTCATCTTTCCAAAACTTAGGTTTTTTCTGTCCTTTCAAAGAAACATGAGGATGGCAATGCAATCAGTGCAGTAAAAATTGTGCTACACAACCATAAGATCTAACTCAAGAATTGTGAATTTGTGACAATGTGTTTAACCACTATCAATATCACACCAAATTTATGCCTTATATTCAATCATACAAAAAGTTAAAGGAATAATTCAATGGCTATGTATTGCCTTTAAGATGACCATACATGCATATGTTCCAGAAACAAAAACTGCACAAGGTTAATGAATGAATTTAGGGAGACCAAGGGTGACATAAAAGAATCGAAATGCCAACCTAATAGTCACTCAAACTAGCAGGAATTGTGGTTCCTCTGTTTAGTCAATTTAGTGTTATCTAAATTGCTAGTATTAATTGTCAACCCGGGGTTCGTAAATTGATGAAGTGTGGTGCACTATATGTGCTTAGTTAACCTCTTTCTTACTTCGTTGTTTTATAAGGTTATAATGTTCAGCTCTTCCTAACCTTCTGCTTTCAACATATAGTACTATGTTAAGCACGATTAAGAATAAGTCCAAAAAGTAATCAAGCTCTAAGGTGACAAGTAAGAAAAACCACTTTAAAGACCAGTTATAATGTTCAACTCTTCCTAACTCCCTGCTTCAACATACCATACTATGTAAACACGATTAAGAAGTAGTTAGAAATAAGTCTAAAAAGTAATCAAACTTTAAACTTGCAAGAAAAGAGCTTGAAAGAAATAACTTAAAATGAAACTGAAAGCAAAGAACTTGAAATGACTTGAAAGTAAATGACCACATTCTAATGGCATTAGTCTCTATTCATATTGCTGCAAATAAAAGAAATAAGAAAATCACTTCAAGGATTGTT
>APFE030243987.1:0-19749 GCA_000404065.3 Pinus taeda
CTCCATCTTTTCAAAATCAGCAAGTTCCACAATTTCCAAATCAAAATCCACAATTATCATTGCCATTTCCACAACAACAACAATCCTCACAACAGAATTCAAATTCTCAACTCTTGCTTCAACAAAAGTCAAATCAACTTCCTTCTCAGCCATTGCCGAACCCCAATAATAAAAACTCTCAAAATGCTTTCATGATGGAAGGTCTACAATTTCAATTTCCTACCTATATGATTGCTCCTCTTAATGATGTACAACTCAGATCAGGTAGAGTTCTGGATAAACCTTCTATTGATGTTCAAAAACAAAGCATTTCTGAGGAAGATTCTCTTGTAGCCAATAAGGGTTCTGAAGCATCTCTTCAAAACCCAAGCACTCAAAAAGGAAAAGAAAAAGAGTTAACCCCCACAACTCCTATAGTTGAGCACCCTGCATCTTCATCCACACCTCCTTTTCCTGAAAGGTTACAAATTGACAAAGGAGTGGAAAAACAAATCTTGTTGCCTGACTATGACTTTCTAGATGAATTGAAGAATATATGTATCAATATTCCCTTGTTACAAGCCATTAAGGAAATTCCTATTCTAGCAAAGACAATAAAAGAGTTAAGTCTTAAAAGACCAGGAAGGAAACCGAGAGATACAAGAAAAATCCACCTGGTAGGAAAAATTGCAGATATCATGATGGGAAAAGTTACCATGCAGAAGTATGTAGACCATGGTAGTCCAATTGTTAAAACAACTATCAATGGGGTAGAAATTCCAAACACTTTGATTGATTTAGGGGTTGCTATCAACATTATGAGTAGGCAGACTATGGAACAGCTTGTTACGCTGAAATTTGTCACCATGACTATCTGAAGTTAACGTGGCTCCATCAATAGTCATATTATCCTCCTTGTCAAGCCTTATACCTCTGTTCTCCATGTCAAACTTCAAAAAAGAGAGAAAGTCATTAAAAATCATGTTTATCTCTGGGTATGCAGGTTCTCTCTACCTTGCCTGCATGTACACATCCCAAACTCATTGTACCTGCGTACTTGTACGCTCTGTAAGTCAAGGGATGGGTGTGTACTCCTATAAAGGTCAAAAGGCGCGAGTTTCATCTTAAAAAAGTTACTTGTGGTCACTTCTAGAGCTTTCTAGAAGAGTGTTTGACGTGTATTGAGCGCCTCCAGATGGTTCATGCATCCCTATGATAGAGGAACTTATCCCATCAAGAGAGGAGCTACCCCATCCAAAAGAGGGAGTATCCCATTGATGTTGGAACTGAATAACTTCCTCTAGAACACTATAAATACAGGCATTGGGCCAGAGGAGGGGAGGTTGAAAGCTGAACATTCCAAAGGGTAAATGCTGCTGGAATTAGGACTTCCATTGTTAACTTGTGAGGAGAGATTACCATCCTTTCTTGTTGCCATATTGGAAGTGGGTGAGCTTGTCAAAGTAGAGGAAATCTCTTGTTGGACCCTGGGAGGAGCTTGCACAACACCAAGGCTCAGGTTGTAATGGTTCCTTTTTTGTTTCCTTAATACAAATAAGTCCATTCTTCTCAATGATTTGTTGTTAATGAATTATTTCATGTACTCCTTGGTCTATATGATGAATATGCTTTGTTTTATGAAATATTCAGGTGTTAGGTAATCGTTTGACTGTTAGTTTATGCAGGTCTTAAAGTGAAGGAGGAGCTCATCTGGATCGACAAGGCTAGACTGCTACAACAAGCGTTGGATTTGAGGTAGGATCGAAAAACACTTGGTTTCTCATAGAATAATGCATGTTTAGAGAAGGATTGCTCTTAATTGTCTTGTTTGTCACTAGAGAGTCTTAGACTCCTAGGGAGGTTAGTTTTGTCCGCAAAAATAACTCTTTCCGCATGACAGATATCCTAACATTTTTAAAGGATATAGATTTTTGGACTCTCACACTGAAAAGTTCCTTGTAGCTCGAAGTGTGAATTTTGAAGAAGAATCATTGCATGATTTTTCAGCAAACCCTACCGAGGAACCACTTGTTGCCACTGACGAGGAGGAGTCCGAAACTTATTCGACCACTTCAGAGCAGCCATTAGAGAAGCCTATTGGGTTTGATTTAGAGGATGAGGAGTAGGTCATGGATGCTCCAACTCAGCTGCCAACTTGGGCAGAGAAAACCCTGCAAGATGCGGGTGAACTAGTTGGTGATCCTGCGGATGTGAGAAGGACTAGATCATAGTTTTTTGGGGCTCCTCAAGCCCTGGCTGCCATAAAACCATTGCTTCCCATAAATTTCTATATGAAAATTGGTTCAGATCCATAGTCACACTCTGAGGCTAATGGAAATTGGCTTTGGGAGGTTGCCATGGATGAAGAGTACTTTGCCCTCATGGAAAACAACACATGGGACTTGGTTCCACTTCCGAAAGGAAGAAAGCTTGTTTGATGCCAATGGATCTATCAAACAAATATTGCTGTGGATGGCGAGATAAGAAAGTAAAAATCTCGACTTGTTACAAAAGGATACTCATAGGTACATGGCGTAGACTACACAGAGACATTTGCACCTGTTGCAAAAATGGACTCCATTCGACTAGTTTTAGCCATTGCTGGTTCTCGCAGATGGGAAGTTCATCACATAGATGTGAAGAGAAATTTCTTCATGGAGATCTCAAGGAGGAGATGTATATGTAATAGCCATAGGGATACATTCATAACTCTTCCCTGGTTTGCAGATTAAAGAAATCTTTGTATGGCCTAAAACAGGCTCCCAGAGCCTGGTATGCAAAGATGGATTCTTTCCTGCCTTCCATTGGACTAATTCGATGAAAATATGATATAAATGTTTATTTTCTGCAACATGATGATTCCCTTTTGCTGATAATACTTTATTTAGATGATTTACTGATGACAGGGAACCTTACCTTAGCTATTGATTCGGTAAAATCAACATTGGACATCGATTTTCCATGGCAGATTTGGAACTGTTGCACTACTTTCTTGGTCTTGAAGTTTCTCAGTCTACTTCAGGGATCAAGATGGCACAGTATAAGTATGCATCAGATCTACTTGTCCACTTTTAGATGAAAGAATGCAAGGAAGTATCATCTCCCTTTCTTTCAGGGATCAGATTTGAGGATGTGGGTACTACACCTTTGGTGGATAGTACACTATATCGATAGTTGGTTGGGAGTTTGTTGTATCTTACTCACACCTGACCTGATATATATTTTGTAGTAGGAGTTTTTTCCAGATATATGTAGAAGCCCCATGAGCTTCACTAGAAAGCTGCAAAGAGAATCCTTAGATATCTGAAAGGTACTTCCAGTTTTGGTATCTTTTATGCTGCAGATTGCCCACTTTCACTGATTGGGTACACATATTATCATTGGGCTGGCGATGGTATAGACCATAAGTCCACCTTTGGTTATGTTTTTAGCTTTGTTTCAAGGCCTTTTTGCTGGTCTAGCAAGAAGCAATCCATGATTTCTTTATCTATAACCAAGGTAGAGTATAGAGGTGCAGTGAATGCAGCTACACAGGTTGTTTAGTTGCAGGGGCTTCTCTCCGAGTTTGGTATTCAGTATCCTTTTTCGATTGTCATATTTTGTGATAATCAAGGGTCCATTCAGATATCGATTGATTCATTTTAGAGGCAAAGGACCAAGCACATCGAGATTCACATGAATTGCATCCGTGCGCTGATCCGTGACCGAGTCATATCATTGTAGTACTGCCCCACTGAGCAGCAGGTTGCAAACATCTTCACCAAGTATTTCACTGAAAATAAAATTTCAGAACTGAGAGCTATGCTTGGAGTGGTCGATACAACTGAGTAGGCCCTTCTGGATACTTAGCCATTTTTTCCTATGTTTTGGGGGCGAGGGTTCCCACGAGGTTTTCCCTCTTTCTTCATTTTATGAGGATCTTTTATTTATTGTACTTGAGTACCTAACGTAGCATCTTGGCCAGAACACAGTTTATATAAGTGAGTTAGGATGAAGGGGGGTGTTGGAATATAAACCTAACATCTACATTTATTTTTTAGCCTCAGTATCCTTGACTTAGCCACATGCACTAAAAATCATGTTCACACTTGGTTTTTGGTAAACTGGCTCGGTGGACCAACTTTCCCTTGTTTATTTCCTTTAAAGGCTTAATATTACGGAAATATTGGTCCAAACACTTTCCTAAACCATTTAGACATCTAAGTTCATGTTCACACCTAACCACACCTCATCCACTTGAGTTATTTGAGGATTGGCGCCCCACATGAAGATTCACCCTTAAATTAAGGGATTTGGTCCCCTGGACCATTTTAGCATGTTTTAAAGTTGCCTTCCATGGGAAATGTGCCCCTCCTCATGCTTTCCTCATGGCTGATAGTTGGCATAGGTTGTCTTGAGTCATTGTTGCTATTTTAGGCATCCCTTTAGATTTTCTTAGCCTTTTCTAGTTTTTTACTAGTTTTTTCCTAGTTTTCTAGATTTGGCAATTTCTATATAACCACCTCCCTTTGGGATTAGAGGTTTGGTCACTCATGTATTACTATTTTTCATTAATTTAATACATTTATTTTATGGAGCAAATTTTTTCTCTCCTCTCTTAAATATCAACAAATTACTTGTGTTTAATTTAACTAGAATTCTAGTTCTATCAGAGTTTCTGTAGGAATTCTACAATTAGGACCTATCCAAAAGGGTACTAGGACATATGTATAGGAAACACCATGGGAGAAATTATTTGCATGAGGCAAGGGCCTTTCATTTCATGCAACAAAACCCATGCAAGTCATGCAACATGCTCTGTGACACTAGCTTGACTAATAAATCACACAAGTCATGCAATAAGCATCATGACACCAACTTGAGTAATAAACGATGTAAGTCATTATTGACCATGCAGGTGCTTACATGAGGTCATTTTGGTAACCATGCAGGTTCTTACATGAGGTAATTTTGATATGTCAAGTCAATATTTGACCTCTAGTGGCCTAGACTAAAGGGAACATTCAATTTACATTCCCCGTGAGCAATATTGTCCCATAGATTTGTATATTGTTGCCCATAATGTGTAAACCATTCAGCTTGAGGAAGTACATTTAACATATTGGTATAAAGCTGTGCATAGTGTACAACATTACCCATAACTACAAAATCCATCTCCTTCCATGCAAACTAGGAATTACATATGGTACCACAAATCTTGAGCCATGGTATTTGGTGAACTATCCAAGTGCTTGCGGGCATGATAGCCAATCAAGTACTTAACTCTGGATGACTCAAAATGGGCATTGAGATAAGGTTTGTAATTTTCCAAAGTAAAATCAAATCAATGATAAGATAATTCCAATGACAATTAACAACACTTATGGGGAGCTTCATATTAGATTATCACGAATTCCAATGACAATTAACAACACTTATAGGGAGCTTCATATTAGATTATCACTTTGTCTAGTACACATATATACTTTATCCTTTTATGTCGATAATAAGATCTTAAGGCAGTGAGTATCAATCCACTTAAATTTTGTATAGTAATTCTGGAAACTCATGTTCTTATATGCCTAAAAGTACATTGTTCATTGGGGTTGATATCTGTTAATTTTAGGTATGTTCTATGATGATAGCAAATTTACTTCAATTTTCCATATTAGCTCAATATCAATTCTAGATTATAAATCACATTTAGCATGATAGTAAAATGCAGATATAACATAAACATAAATCGCAGAAGATAAGCCAAGACAAGAGGACACAAGATGTGGTGCTAGTCAGGGATAAACCCCAATGTGGGGAAGCCCTTGATCAATTCTTCTTATATGTTCTTCAAAAGTTCAACAGAGAGAGATAGTACATATACATCAGAAGTCAACATATTGACTTATCTAAATAAGAGCAGAGATATTGTCTAAGAATATAGCATAAAAGGTAGCTGATATGAGATGAGTGGAAGGCATACTTCTTCCACTGATCCAAGGTGACTCCATCACCATGTTGCTCCTCACTGTGCTGCACCTCATTGTGCTACACCCAATCATCATGCTGGAACTCTTTACCATGCTGCACACATCATATTGCTTCACCTTATCATCATGCTGCACCTACCAGTGCTGCCTCATATTGTACCTCAATGTGCCCATCATGCTACATCTCATAGTAGAATTTATTATCACTGTGCAACACACAACATGCTACACTACACTTCGTTATGATGCCCATCATTATGGAGTAGCATTCAAATTTCATGCCGCACCTTGTTGTCACATCTTATCATGGACTATATAAGATCAATGTTTAGGGTCTCTGTTTGCTGCATTGGATGGTAGATGGGACAACCTTCATCAAGGATTTTTTGGGCCATCAAAACAGTCCTACCAACCCTCATACATAGGCAACAACATCAAACTGATCCTAGCTGCTCCAACCTTGATTGCATATAGCTTATTGTGACTGTCTAGTTAGGGAATATGGTTGTAGCCTTAAACTCATCCAATCATACTCCCAAATAACACTTGAAGGACTGTGACATACTTAAGGATAGACCATACTTTGATACGTTGATATGACAATCCATAGCTTCCCTACGCAAGCCCATCTGTGGTGTTATGGCATGCGGCCTAGCACAACAACAACTTAACATGTCTAGAACAACAATGTTTAGGATTCCAATAACAACTATCCTCCTGTACCTACGACCCACATAAACCCATGGATAAGATACCTTAAAACTACCCCATAGATCTGCGTTATCCTCTGTTGAAACTCGACCCTCAAGCCAACTCTTTGGCCACCTAACAATAGCTTGTATATCCTTCCATGAGCACTTAACACAGTCCCCAAACTGCCTCACTGTCTTAGCCTCTTTTCTATGTCTTAGGGCTGTTCTCCATGACTAGAAACCCTTCCATAACAACGTATAGGGTTAGGGAATCATGACTGTGTTTATCTATGAATACACTGTGGTTAGGGCATGTTATTACATCAACTATGGCTCCTCCAAAGCTAGGCTATAACCCTTCCTTAGATCTGCAGCTAGGGATCCAATATTAGGGCTACCTTGCTACGTATTGAAGCTCCCCTAAACTATGGATAGATCTCCCTTTGAACTGTGGCCAAACCTTCATAAGACCTACGACTAGGCTTCATTATGACATTAGCTAGGGCATCCTTCTTTTGCCATGTATAGGGTCTCTTTCTAGACCTACATTTAGGGCTTCATCCTCTTATATTTCTCTTGCCACTAAAACCCAAAACAAGTGGAGAGAAATCAAGAGTGAAGTGTGTGTCTAAATGACTCTCAAGCCATCTCCTTTTATACTAAAACGTTGAGCACAAGAGGGGGTTATTTGGTTGCTGGCCGACCTTGATGAATTGTAGCATAAAACAAATAAATTCATATCTCCATGAATACATGTTGGAATTAGATGATCTTTAGATCAATCCTACACCTCTCAACGAGAAGAATCCAAGAAAAATATCAGTTGCCATAAATAAGAAGACCCACATGGATTTTGGCCCTAGTTGTCAATTTTAACAATATTTGTTAAATTTTGGTATGTTCTATGCTTAGAGCGATTTACTTCAATTTTTCATATTAGCCCAATGACAATATTCATATTAGCAATCAAATCAACATGATAGTAAAGTGCAGATAGAAGATAAAAATAAACAACAAAAGACAAGCCAAGAGAAGAGGACACAAGATGTGTCACCAGATAGGGACAAACTCCAATGTGGGGAAACCGTTAATCAATTCTTCTTATATTATTCAATAGTCCAACAAAGAGAAAGAGATAGAGTACAATGATTTGAAGTCAATACTTGACTTGCCAAATAGGAGATCAAATATCTTCTCCATGACAATGACACAATGAGGTTACAATTCTAATATCAAGTACTGAAGATATGCAGTTCCTTCGTTGCTTCACTAATCATGACAAGGCTGCTAATTTGGCACCTTTTATATGCTGCAAGGGCTGGTGCATTTCATGGAAGACCTGGTCACTGGTTAGGGCATAGGCTCTAAGTGCTACAACACCCTAAACACACCCCATAATTCATCTATTTACGCTGCCTTATAGGTTGCTTACCTTTTGAACCCAACTACTAAAAGGCCTCCGACTGCTAGCTACGGCCTGTGGCCTAGCCTAGCAGTGGACTGTAGCTTTGATCCCTTCAAACAGTGATCCAAACAACTCTTAAAAAGCAATCCATAGCTCCTCTTTTTTGCGGATACTTCTTCCCTTAAAATCAAGCTCAAGAACAATGCTAACATGCCCAAACAACCTTGCATTATACCATGCTGTCACCTACAACAATGTGACCCTTCACGCTGATGAGAGACTCTTTTTCGCTACGGCTAGGTTCACATTTCTGGCCGCATCTAAGGGTCCCTTACATGCTGTGATAAGGGCTCCTCTAACTACAACTTTAAGCCTTCATATGTTGGTGGTTAGGGCCTCTCCAACTGCGGCTAAGAGAGTTGTGTATAAGGTCTTTTGATGATAGAAAATAGAAGCTTCACAAGACTACATATGGGTCTCTCTTGAAAACAGATTAGGGCTACTGATTAGGCCTCTTGTTGCTACGGAATAAGGCCTACGTTTAGGACATTAGGGCACCTCCAAAATAGCGGCTATACATACTTTGTGACCGCGTTGAGGGCATGGTTAGATCTCCTTTTAGAGCAATGAATAGAATTCCTCCTTGAGCTGCGAATATAACTCCCTCTTGATAGTGTATAGATCTCCTCTTACCTCCAAAAAGATCTCCCCATAAGAATATGGCTAGGGCTCTTTAGTTCTGTGTCCAGGGCTCTCTTAGAAGACCCTTTCTTCACTACATCTAGGGCTTCTCCCTCTTGATCTCTCTAGCCACCAAACCCAAATGAGTGGAGAGAGATCTTAGGAGAGGCGTGCATACAAAATGACTTGAATACCTCTTCTATTTATGATAAAATGTTGAGGACAAGTTGGGGTAATTTGGTTGCTGGCTGACCTTGACAAATTGTTAAATAACATAAATAAATTAATATCTCCATGAATACATGTCGGAATTGCATGATATTTAGATCAATCCTACACCTCTCGATGAGATGAATCCAAGAAAAATATCAGTTGCCATAAATAAGAAGACCCACATGGATTTTTTCCCTAGTTGTCAATTTTAACAGTATCTATTAAATTTTGGTATGTTCTATGCTTAGAAAAATTTACTTCAATTTTTTGTATTAGCCCAATGATATTTAGATTAACAATCACATCAACATGATAGTAAAGTGTAGATAGAACATAAACATAAACAACAGAAGACAATCCAAGACAAGAGGACACAAGACGTGGCACTAGCTAGGGACAAACCCCAATGTGGGGAAACCCTTGATCAATTCTTCTTATATTCTTCAATAGTCTAACAGAGAGAAAGAGATAGAGTACAATGATTTGAATATAGAGATGAGTGCAATTCTGATATCAAGTACTTAAGATATGTAGTTCCTTCATTGCTTCACTAATCATGACAAGCCTGCTAATCTAGCACCTTGCATATGCTGCAAGGACTGGTGCATTTCATGGAAGACCTTGTCACTAGTTAGGGCACAAGCTTTGAGTGCTACAACACCCTGAACACACCCCACAATTCATCTATTTACTATGGATAGCCTTCATATATTCCTCTAATGATACGCTGCCTTATAGGGTTGCTTACCTTCTGAACACAACTACTAAAAGGCCTCCACCTGTTGGCTATGGCCTATGGCCTATCCCAGCAGTGGACTAGCTTTGATCCCTTCAAACAATGATCCAAACAACCCTTAAAAAAAAATCCCTAGCTCCTCCTTTTTGCGGATACTTCTGCCTTTCAAATCGAGTTCAAGTGTTGACCTAGATTGTCATTGATGTCAATATGGCAATATTATGGATGAGTAAAAAATGATGTGAAGTCAAGTAGAGAAGATCCATGAAGAAACATGAGCAAGAAGCCAAGGAGAAAAGCCATCAAGGAAGCCATCAGAAGAGGAACACATCAGAGGAGTATTGCAGAATATCAGAGTAGAGAATATTGGAAGTCACAGGAGCTATCAAGAGAAGCATATCAGAAGAGTTCATCAGAAACAGGTTATCGGAAGCCATCATGAAGCCAAAGCATAAGATGAAGAGGTCATTGGAAGAAAAGAGGTCATTAGCTATTGTGTGCAGGCAGAATTTGGCGAAACACATAAAGGAGAAGAAGAGATAAGGGAATCATAATGGGTCTTTGAATTTGGTTGAAGAATCAGAGTGAAGCTCAGAGAGAATTAGCAATATATGAATTTGCAGAAGGCAGGCTTAGAGAAAGTTGTGCAGCAGAAAAGTGAAAGGCTGAAACCCTGAAGAAAACCCAAAACCACAGGAAAAACATTGAAGAAATGAATCAAAGTCAAAGTGAGGAGACAAATGAAGATTGAATGCATAGGAACTATTGGATATTAGAGATCAATAGATGAGATTGTTTGTAATGAGCAGTCAGGATTAAGTCAAGCAGCGTAAAGTCAAAAAAATGAATGACAAAGATTACAAGTATAAGCGTATGGGGAAATCAGAGGATCCATCGCAACCGTCAATGGTAGAATATTTATGGTCATCGGGCGCTAAATAGCTTGGGCGTTAGTCAAAGAGAAAGGAAGGTTTATAAGCGGAAATAGTTTATCAGGTTGAGCATAAGCGGTAAGTGGTAATAGGAGGGAGTCACCCGATTCCATTAAGCAATTGACACATCATGCGCCAAAGGAGAGAGGAAACCACTTTATCGGATGGGTAATCCTCATGCATGTATCTCACTCGATATTTTTGTTGAGCGTTGGATCAAATGCATTGTTGATTGACAACATAGGATCAATGGATGGTTTTTTTGGGTTGATCAGGTTAAGTTGGGACCGTTCGATCTGGAGAGAAGAGATCTATGATGCAGCAAGCTTCTGATGGATTATGTTGATTGGACCGAGTGTTGATCATAAGATCTAATACATAAGAAATTGACAGTGTGGAACGAGGAACACTATTATAACATGCCCTAATGTTATATCGTGTCTGCTATGTCAGAAGAAGGGGAATTGGCCATGTTATGTGCAAACCTCCGATTGCGATAGAGATGTATATAATATTGCATCTAGTAGGAGAAATCAACCATCGGCGATGGTATAGGAATGACTTATAAAATATCTCCAGAAAGTTGTGGTTGTGATTGGATAGTGACGTGGCATGTGGGACCTCTCTCTTGACAGAGGAAGCCATGGACCGGGAAGCTAAAGAATCAAGCGAGCATAGATGGACGAGCGAGCGCAGAGGAAGCTAAAGCAACTGGAGGAGGGAAGCCAAAAGATTGAGTGAGCATTGAGGAAGCTGAAGGTTGAGTGAGTGTTGAGGAAGCTGAAGCTCAAGTGAGCAAGGAGGAAGCCAAAGGTTAGCATATCAGGCTTATATAACAAAGAAAAAAAAAGTGTTTGTTGCTGGCGAACTGTAAGAAAAAAAGGAAGCCGAAGTTCTGGCAGAAGTGGAAGGAATAGGAGGACAAAAGTAAGTCATAAGTCTAGTAGGGTTGGGAGCAGAGAATTACAGCCAAACAGATCCAGATAGTTTAAAACAGAGGGTTGGAGCCCTTGAGGTTGGTGTCTCAGAACTGAAAGGATTGGTGTCCTAGGAGTTTGTTCTCCTAAATTCAAGGTTGGTGCCTTGACAAGACAGAGTTGGTGCTTTGGGAGGTTGGAGCATCCAAAGAGTCCAAGTTGGTGCTTGGAAACCGATTGAAACCATATATATATATATATATAATATATTGTACTTGATTTATTACAGTGATCATATTAATAAAAACATCTATTCTTGTTATCTATTTCTGTGTTCCAAATATAAATGTTTTTAACTAATAAAAATGATAACTGAAAAGAAATACTGATTCACCCCCCCTCTTAGTGTTTCCAACAATTGGTATCAGAGTGGGCTTCTTCATATTAGCCTAATATCTTGAAGAAGGATTCTTAGTCATGTTGAGAAATCAAGAAGTGTTAGGAAGACCTCCTATGTTCGATGGCACAAATTTTGGTTTTTGGAAAAAGAGAATGTCCTACTATTTAATGTCCCGTGGACCTAAAGTTTGGCATTCAGTCTTAAATGAGTACATAGCTCCTTCCAATCTTCCAACAGATCAAGATGAGAGGAAAGTCTACGTTGCAAATGCAAAAGCCTTAAACTCCATCACTAGTGGAATCACTGATTTTGAATTTACAAAAGTCATGAATTGTAACTCTACCAAAGAAGTATGGGATAAGATAATTGGCTTATACGATAGGGACTCCAAAGTCAAGAAGGCAAAGCTTCAAACTCATAGAAGGCAATTTGAAAGTCTGAAAATGGATGATGAAGAAGATATTTCATCATACTTTCTTTGAGTAGCTGGAGTGGTCAACTCTCTTAAAGGATTGGAAGAAAACATTGAAGAAAGCACCATTGTTCAAAAGGTCTTAAGATCTCTCCCATACAGATTTGACTCCAAAGTAAGTGCCATAGAATAAATGAAGGATCTAGATACTCTCAATATGGATGGACTCCATGGAATCCTCATTGCCTATGAGATGAGAAAAGGTTGTTGAAGTTCCAAAGATGCAACATTCAAGGACTCAAAATCAAAAAAGGGGAAAGAAAACAATGTCAGTAGTGATGACTCCGATGTTGAATCCAAATTGGTGCAATTTGTATGAATGTTGAAGAAAGGATCTAAGCTAAAGGTAAATACCCTCTTATTTGTTTCAAATGTGGAAAAATAGGTCATTATGCTGCAAAATGTCCTCATAAGCATGATAGTGATAATGAAGAAAATTCTAAAAGGATGGTATACAAAAAGAAGGGGTTCAATAAGAAGAATTTCCTCTCTAAGCAAGATGAGTCTAATGAAGATGAATTTGTAGTCATCAAAAAGAAATCAACTAACTAGTTCCCTCACTGCAAAGGAGGTAATGAAGAATCAGATGAAGAAAATGACCACGTTGGAAGCCAAGAAGTATTATTCATGGCATTCACAAATGATGATGACTTAGGGCTAGATGGAAATATAGATGAATTATTAATAAGTGCCATTGAATAAAATGAGAAATTATGGAATAAAATCATTTCTCTCAAGGTAGAAAATGAGGAAACAAAAAGAAGGGAAGATCTCTTGAAAAATAAGTTAAAAGAAAAAGAAGAAGCTTGCGAAGAACATGAAGTCAAAATAGTATCTCTGAGGAAGGAATTGGAGCAAGTTAAAAAGGGTTGGAAAAGCTCTCAAATACTGGACACTATCCTAAATAATCAAAAACCTCAACATGACAAATCTGGAATAGGTTTTAAAGGAGAATCATCAAGTACTAAGAATAATATGAAAAGTTATGCAGATGTACTTTCCAGCAACCCAAAAGAAGAAAGATTATTTCATCAAAGGCTCATCCCAGATCCAAAGAATGAAGAGAGAGTAAATCCAAGGAAGAAAGTTGATGCGAATCATGGATGTTATAACAGATATAAAACATTATTTCATCAAAGGCCCATCTCAAATCCAAAGAATGAATAAGGAGTAACTCCAAGGAAGAATGTTGATTCAAATCATGGCTATTACAGCAGGTACAAAACTATATTTTTTGGGCATTGTTTCCATTGTAAAAAGTTTGGTCATCAAGCTAGACATTGCATGGCTCATAAGAATGACACACCAAAACTGAAGGATCAAATAAACAAACCATATGGCCCCAAAGGGCAAGGACAAATCAAGACCTACAATTCTTTTGATCCCTTTGCCAAATTTGATCTGATTTGCTCATTATGTAATAATAATGGACACAATGAACAAAATTTCCCACTCAAAAGAGGAAAAGAAAGAAGTGAGAATCCCAACACGGATAAATGTGCCCTAGCTCTATGTGCTCAAAATAATTAAAATCATTGGTTTGTGGATAGTGGGTGCTCTAGACACATGACAAGGGACAAAAGGAAGTTTGTCTCATTGAATAAAAAGGAAGGGAATCTATCCTTTGGAAGTGGATCTGCCAAAATTGCTGGAAAAGGAACTGTTACTCCTATTAATGTAAAAGGAAAAGCGTAAAATGCTTTGCTAGTAAGCGGGCTCAAACACAACCCCCTGAGTGTTAGCCAAATATGTGAACAAGGACATAATGTTGTTTTTAACACCAAAGACTGTGAAATAAGGAACTCTTCCTCAGGGGAACTTGTGTCGAAAGGGGTTAGAACACTAGACAACATCTACATTTTGAACAAGATTCAAGAAGATAAATGCTACTTTAGTCAAACAGATGAAAGTTGGTTGTGGCACAAGCGAATTGGACATACAAGCTTCAATAACTTGATCAATTTCAGCAAGATTAAAGCAGTACGAGACATTCCAAAGTAATTCAAACCAAATAAGGAATATGTGGTCCATGTCAACTTGGAAAGCAAATAGGGACTAGCCACAAGACCAAGGAGTTTTCTACATCAAAGCCTTTGGAGATCATCCATGCTGATTTATGTGGAGCAACTAGAGCTTTGGCACTCCAAGGAGAAAGGTACTTTGCTTTATTTGTTGATGACTATACTAGAATGATGTGGATATATTTTATAAAATATAAATCCGAAGCATTTGAGTGTTTTAAGAATCTTAAAGCTCTTGTAGAAAATGAAAAGGACTCAAAGATTAAGTGTCTCACAACAAATAGAGGGGGAGAATTCACATCAAAAGAATTTAATGAATTCTGTAAAATACATGGAATTAAAAGAGAACTCTCTGCTGCCGGAGCACCTAAGCAAAATGGCGTAGTTGAAAGAAGAAACCGAACAGTTCAAGGAATGGCAAGAACAATGTTAATAGCAGCTGACTTGCAACCAAAATTCTGGAGAGAAGAAATCGGGACAGCTGTCTATACCTTGAATCGAACTCAATTAAGACCAAATAATGAAAATACTCCTTATGAATTATGGAAAGGAAGACCTACTTCAGTAAAATGCTTCAAGATTTTTGGAAGCAAGTGCTTCATAAAAATCAATGATGGCTCACCAAGAAAATTTGATTCACAGGTTGACGAAGGGATCTTTCTTGGATATTCTATAAGAACAAAGCCTACAAGTTCTACAATAATCGACTACGAAAAATAGTGGAAAGCATTGATGTAAAAATTGATGAAGACCTTCTAGAAAAATAAATTGAAGAACATGAAGTTTATCCTCTCATTGAAGAAGAAGAACCTAAAAAAGAAGAAAAAGACGAAAAAAACCAAGGAAAAAGAACCATCTCAATCCCCTTCAAAGATGAAATTTCTCCAAAAATACCACCCAGAAGAGCAAATTATTGGCAATATGTATGAAGGGATGTAAACCTGAAGAAGGATGACTAGTACACCAAAGGAGAATGATGTTGCTCTTCTATCCATGATAGAACCAAAAACATTTACTCAAGCAAGTAAGGATCCTCATTGGGTAAAAGCCATGGAAGAAGAAGTGTCTAAAATTGAGAAGAATGAGACATGGGAGCTGGTACCTCATCCAAATGACAAAAACATAATAGGAACCAAATGGGTATTCAAAAACAAAATGAATGAAGATGGACAAATCATCAGAAACAAGGCAAGGATTGTTTGTAAAGGCTATTCACAAATTGAAGGAATTGAATTTGAAGAAACATTTGCACTAGTAGCTCGTGTGGAAGCTATTAGGATGTTATTGGCATTTTCTTTCTCAAAAGGATTCAAAATCTATCAAATGGACGTAAAATCAGCATTTCTGAATGGGGAACTCAAGGAAGAAGTCTACATGGAGCAACCAGAAGGGTTTAATCTAACAGAAGGAAACGATTTTGTTTGTAAGTTGACAAAGGCATTATATGGGTTGAAACAAGCTCTTAGAGCTTGGTACACAAGACTGGATCACTATCTACAACAACAAGGCTTCAAGAAGGGGGTGGCAGGAAGTAATATTTACATAAAGACAGATGAGGATAAGTTACTAGTCACACTTGTTTATGTTGATGATTTGATTTTCGCTAGTAATAATGATGAGATGAGCCATGAGTTTTCTCAAAATATGTCAAAAGAGTTTGAGATGTCAATGATAGGAGAGTTATCTCACTTCCTTGGACTATAAGTATCTCAAACCACAATAGGAATGTTTATATCTCAAGCCAAATATCTAAAAGACATGCTTAAAAGATATGGAATGGAAGATTGTGCACCCATGAGCACACCTATGACCACAAGTTGCAAATTGAGAAAAAAAGATGACTCCTCTCTAGTAGATGTAATTCATTACAGGTCAATAATTGGAGCCCTTCTGTACTTAACTGCTACGAGACTCAACATTATGCAAGCAGTAGGAATGGTGGGAAGATTTCAATCAACTCCTAAACAATCCCATTTGTTAGTTGTAAAAAGAATTCTCAGATGCCTGAAAGGAACTCTTGATTTCAGTCTCTGGTACCCTAAGATCTCAACTCTTACTTTGATTGCATACACCGATGCTGATTGGGATGTGTTGAAAATGCAACAAGATGATGGAGCTTAGTGAAAAGAAGTCGCCTTCACTAAGTGGGCCCGCTGGGTATTTTTGGTGCAAAGTCTATTTTTAGACATATGGATCATGGTCTATGAGTTGCAGGATGCTAGTTGTGGATGATTGGTCAAGTTGGTAAAAATAGATGGACCTCTATTTTTAGACATATGGGCGGAGTCTATTTTTAGACTGCCAGGCTAAAAATAGAACAGTCAAATATTATTAACTCTTAATAGTATTTGGACTATAAACATTATCTTATTCTCTTGGAGCACTTTAGTTCAAGCTACGGATGTGGCACATGTAACTGGCTGAAGGAAATACGTGGTTCCTTTGGGTTACTTGAGCTATTGCATGGAGGAATTCAGTTAGGACTTCAGTGATTGAGTTCTGTGGAGTTGGATCAGGAGTTGATGGAGTTGTGTTTAGTTTGACTTAGTTGAACTAGTTGTAGTTAGTTTAACTGGTAAATAGACTAATGTTGAGTGATGTGAATTAGTTATTAATTAATTCTCTAATTATTAACTCATAAAGCAACTGAAGAATACATCAGTTAACTCAGTGCATGGACAGTTCAGTGAAGACAAGTGTTAAAGGTGAGTGAAAGGGCAAGACAAATGTCAATTGTGACTATAGTTGTGCATGAGATTTGCACAATCAGTGGGATTGAGTTGCCAATGAGGATTGCGTAGTGTTACACAAGGGAAACACGTGAATGGATAAGCCATTCTCAGTATTCTCTATGCAAGATTGCGCAGTGGAGGCAGGCAAGAAATGGAGGTGATTTGAGCCAGTGATTGATTCAGATCTGAGCTAGTTTGTGTGTAACAGGTGGAGATAGTACTGAGTACTTGTGAGGAGTATTGTACTATGCATTGTTACATGTACTCAATCAATATAATATACAGATAGTTGGGGGTTTTCAGCTGTATGCTTTCCCCAGGTACATAATGTGTTGATATGTGTGATTGATGCTTCAATGTGCGCATGCGATTGTTTCTTTAATACTGCAAATTGATGATCAACGTAGAAGAGGTTATGTATTATGCTGATTTTGCAAATAGTGTATAATCAGGATAATCTCTGTGAATAAGTGTCATATTATTCAAAATTTCTACATGGTATCAGAGCAGAGTTGATCATCGAATCTATTATTCAGGAAGTGACTACGTTTTATTTCTTCAGGCAGAGTCTGTAATCAGGTCAGGTAGCCTCTGGATTCATCCTTCTCTTGGAAGGTGAGATATCCAGTGAATGCCCATACAGTTGATCTCTGTACAATAAATACTTCATTCTCACGAATTTTAGAATGGAAGCGGTTGAGTTTTGAGTTGGTTGAATTCGAATTTGCAGCAGTGTTTTCTTGGTGTGAAAGTTGAAATGTCTTTCAACGGATTGCGATTGGAGTATGCCCTTGAGGGCAGCTCGAAATATATTGCATGGAAGGATAGGATGGAGGTGGTGTTAGATGATAATTGGTTGAAGGAGTTCATAGATGTGGATGTCCCAAAACCTACTGATGTTGCTGAAGCTGAGGCTTGGCAAAAGAAGAGAGCAAAGTGTCGAAGGATTCTGTTGGAGGGCGTGAGGGATCACATTGTATCCAACCTCCATGGAAAGGATTCTCCATTCTTGATGTGGAAAGCATTGACAGATCTATACCAAAGCAAGAGTGACCAGAGGAAGTTGGCGCTCAAGGATGAACTCAGAAACATAAAGTGTGAGAATGGAGATAGTATGCCTGAGTATCTCACGAAGTTCACCCAATGCTGGGATGAGCTAGGAAGTGTGGGGGTGACTGTCGATGATGAGGACTTGGTGAGCTTGGCTCTACTTGGTCTTTCGAAGAGTTGGCATTCCTATCAGGACTCTGTCAATGGTTGGGAGAAATTGCCAGGATGGGAGATACTTTGGTCAGATCTTGTGCAAGAGGAGATTAGGCGGAGCACCAGAGACAGTTCTTCATCTATGCATGATGAGGAGAACTATGCCTTAGCAAGTAAGGGGAAGGAGAATGTTTCTCTTTCCAAACCTAGTTCTTCCAGTGATGGGAAGAAGGGTGACAAATCGAAAATGCGATGCTTTCGTTGTCATGAGGTGGGCCATTATGCCTCTAATTGTCCACTGAGGAAATCCAAGAAGGGATCCAGGGAAGGATCTAAAGGTGAGGCACTTTCTTCACAGTTTGAGTTGGATTTCACACTCTTCGCATGCATGGTTTCATCCATGATGGGAAGTGGTTGGTTTCTTGATAGTGTAGCTTCTTTCCACATGATCGACGAAAAAATTTTGTTCAGTACTTTGGAGGAGAAAAATCTCCAGATACTCAAAGCGATAGGTAATGATGAGAAGTATAGTGTCTCAGGTGTAGGCATGGTTATTTTTCAGAGGGAGTATGGAGCTCGCCTTACCTTGACCAATGTCAAGTATGTACCAAGACTGAAGAGAAACTTGGTGTCGATCGCGATGCTGGAAGACAGAGGCTATGATGTAGTCTTCAGTGAGGGAAAGGTTTTCCTTAGACACATCATCACTAGACAGGTGAAGCAGATTGGTTCACGGGTCAAGAACCTGTATGCACTTGAGGTTCAAGAAGCATGCAAAGCCTAGAGCAGTGAGGCAACTGATGGAGACTTGGTGGTTGAGAGGGAGGGTATATTACCTCTCAACATGCAGAGCAAGAAGAAGTCTCAGACAATTGTGGAGGAGCCACGACTGGTGCAGTAGCTTCAGGAGATTGTGGAGCAACCACAACATGGGAAGCTGAGTGGAGATCAAGTAGAGACTTCTACTCATGCAGAGACCTTCAGTAGGAGGAAACTTCAATTTAGGTGGGTAGAGGGATCGCATGCAACCATACCTCCAGGTAGGAGGTGGGGTGATGTGGATTGATCGTCCCAAGGAGGAGGGGTAGGATACTTGAGGTACCCAACCTCTTGGATGAGACCTCGCTACAGGAGCCCCGATGTGGAGTAGCAGGAACTGACTGATTGGGTAGAGACAGATGCAGATGGAATGGCAGAGAGAGCGACAGTGTAGGGAATCCCAAGACAGCGCATAACTAGCAGGCTGCATCAATGCGAGAGGCACAAGTGTTTTACACAATGCTAGGTGGCACAGAGAGGTGTGCAATGGTGCGAGATGCATGGAGATGTTGCAGTAGCGCAGATGTCAGAGAGGGAGCACTTGTCAGTAGCAGGTAGAGCTTCAACATTAGAGTATGTTCCTA
>APFE030243998.1:0-13267 GCA_000404065.3 Pinus taeda
TTCAAGTATATTTAAAACTTTTTATGTGGAGAAGCCCGTGGTTTTAAAAACAACCCATGGTAATTACCCATGGTATTTTAAAAAGTAAAAAAAAAACAAAAAACAAAAGGAATACATTTTACTTTTTACGCGGAGAACATTTTAATGGAGGCTCTAAAAACAACCCATGGTAATAGCCCATGGTATTTTAACATTGTGACCGTGTCATATGAAAAGATGTGACCTTTATATTTATTAAGTGGGGTGACATTAAAATTTTATCAAGGAAGTAATTAAGTATATAAAAAAAGGGACCAATTTATTATTAAAAAAAAAGAAGTGAAACTATTATTATTATAAGATAATAAAGTTATTTTCGAAAGGGGTTTTAATATAAGGAAATACATACATATATAGAGGGCAACAATACAAAGGAGTATTTTTTTTAATAAAAGGGTATTCAAGTTTTTAACCATCCACATTAAAAGAGAATATTTGAAAAATATATATAGAAGAAATAAGTGATGTTTTATAATAAAAATAGCTCCAGTTGACATATTGTTTACGTAAAAACATCCAGGCAAAAATGGAGACTAGTAATGAAAGGTTTCCTGAAACCTTTAGTACATGTGTTCACACACTATTTAAAATCAAAGGATTACTCGCAGGAAGAGACATCATAATCTCTATCAGTCCTACTGAAAGAAATAATTATGTTATTCCTAAATGTGCTAACCAATTGGTGATTCCTGAATCAAATATCGTTGAAACAAATATTTTTGGCACATGTAACAAACAATACGACATAAGCAATCTACACCTAAATATTGGATATTATACTTTTACCTCACAATTCACCATGAAAACCTTATGTTTTAACAATAATGACATTGTTTTGGGTTTACCTTGGATGGAAACTCTAGGTTCCTTTATTCTAAATACAAAGAAGAAGTTTTTAACATTTTCTTACAAGAAGAAGAAAATAACACTCCAAGATTTTACACTAAAACCAAATTCAGTAACCCCAGAAGATACCTCAGATATTTCAAAAGTAATGTGTCGAGAAGGTAAAAAGGTATTACAAAATATGCAAAAAGAAATTGAGAAAATCAATGTTGACAAAAATAAAGAAGTTTCTCGATTTAAAAACCATAGCGAAAAATTACTGTCGCAAATTAAGAAACTTAAGAAGGATAAAAAGTCATTAGAAAACAAGGTACAACAACTTATCGAGAAAGAAGCATCAAATGTAAGAATTCAAGTTGACGACAAAACAACAAATACCGATCGAGTGAATATAACAACTCAAGAAGACAATTTAGTTAAAGAAACGACACACTTAGATGTCACAGTTTAGACAATGGACATCCCAAGTGAATGTTCCATAACCAATTCGACAACATCTTCACCAGAAGAAAATCTAAAAACTCCATATCAACATCGGAATCACGAGAGTAGACCAATCAACCATGCTACGTATCGGTACCATTCAGACTAGAAACAACAAACTAATGTTCCAGATAATCGTGATGTAACCTCAATCCAGTCTTATGCTGACAAATCGTTACAAAATTCTAGTGATCAGAATATTATACAAAAGATTAATCTGGGATGGTCTGATCCCTTCTTAATGTGACAATTTTTTTGTCACTAAGAAGATCATATTAGCTTGTATCAATGAAGATGATTGTTCCAAGACAGAAAGACGTCCGAAGCCAAAAAAGAGATCAAGCCTTTTGTCATCGACAAGCTTTGAGGACAAAGCTTTTTGAGGAAGGAGGCAATGTAATGAATAAAATATATATTAATAATGTAAAATAATATAAATGATAATAAGCATAAATAATTATTAGTTAAGTAGTAATTAAGTTGAAGAGGCATGTCTAATTGAGACATAACTCTTCATGAAGAGACACTTGCCTGATATATAAGAAAGCCTCTCATTCTCATTTGTAAATCATTCATTCTTATTCTTATTCATATTTTATATAATATTTGTATCTTCATGGACATCTTGATATTCCAAGTCTTTTGGAGTAATTAACTTATAGAAGGAACTTTGTTCGCTTCAGAGGTGTAGACCCCACAGCTAATAACTCATCTCGGGTCTCCTAAATCTTCGTGGAGAATGGATCTACGCGCTCCACCTTCTGCATCTGTGCAAATCTCAGTTTCTACTCTAAGTACATCTTCCGCTACCCGGAAAATCCCTGATATAGCGTAGACAACGCATCCCACATCTCCTTAGCAGTCCCTCTGCTAGCGATGTGACAGACTACATGATGCTTCACTCCATCGAAGATCATATTAGCTTGTATCAATGAAGATGATTGTTCCAAGACAGAAAGACGTCCGAAGCCAAAAAAGAGATCAAGCCTTTTGTCATCGACAAGCTTTGAGGACAAAGCTTTTTGAGGAAGGAGGCAATGTAATGAATAAAATATATATTAATAATGTAAAATAATATAAATGATAATAAGCATAAATAATTATTAGTTAAGTAGTAATTAAGTTGAAGAGGCATGTCTAATTGAGACATAACTCTTCATGAAGAGACACTTGCCTGATATATAAGAAAGCCTCTCATTCTCATTTGTAAATCATTCATTCTTATTCTTATTCATATTTTATATAATATTTGTATCTTCATGGACATCTTGATATTCCAAGTCTTTTGGAGTAATTAACTTATAGAAGGAACTTTGTTCGCTTCAGAGGTGTAGACCCCACAGCTAATAACTCATCTCGGGTCTCCTAAATCTTCGTGGAGAATGGATCTACGCGCTCCACCTTCTGCATCTGTGCAAATCTCAGTTTCTACTCTAAGTACATCTTCCGCTACCCGGAAAATCCCTGATATAGCGTAGACAACGCATCCCACATCTCCTTAGCAGTCCCTCTGCTAGCGATGTGACAGACTACATGATGCTTCACTCCATCGAGGATCATTCTCTTTGCCTTTGCCATTTCTGCCTTTTACTTCTTCAATGGATCTTGATCTGCAAGAAAAACCACCACGCTATCGACATATGTCTTGAGGGCATGCTCATCTAGAATGAATGACATCCTTGCCTTCCAGGTGACATAGTTGGATGCTCCATCCAATCTATCCTAATCCCTCAAACCATTGGTTGCCATCTCTGCCACGAAAATTTGTTGAGTTACTCCTCTCTGCTTCCTACTATTGTTTCTCAGCCAATAGAAAAATGGACTTCTTGGTAGGAACTCTACTACAGAAAAGTTCCCTCACTTTGCTTCTCTTCTCTTCTGACGTCTTTTTGCCCAACAAAACGGCCTGCAGAAAAACTGCCTCCCACTAGATCCTCACGCTGAGGCTTCAGCACGGCTCCCATTGCCACGAAAAAATTTCGATCTAGAAGCCCTTCTCTCTGTCGACTCACTAAGAGAGAAACTGCCTCGAAATTCAGCCCTCTGGCTAGAACTGCGTAAACCCATACAGGAATTTGAACTGCTACCGATTGCAACTTTTTTTACCTCCTTTTCTGCTTAGCGTTGGGTTCTCTAGCACTAATCTTCTTGCTTCACTTGCACTAGCTCTGATACCATGTGAAAATTCCTTAAACCCGACAATTCCTACTACAACACTGATGATATTTCTTCTACTTCTAGATTTACATGAACAAGTTATTTTCAGTTTCCTACGACAAACATCGAAATACATACACTGCAGCCTACACCAATTACATAATATTCCGAAACAAGAAACTGAACAATAGAGAAAAATACACACAAGTGGCACATTCGTTTTTGGACAAATGTCCTCGGAAATACCCAATGCAAGAAAACTGGCGCAGCAGGTCTGAGGGTTTTTATTATTATGCAGTAGTTTTCTGAATACAACTCTGGATGCCCTCCCGGCAATCCAGTTACAGAGAAATACAACTGGCAGAAGAAAAATGTGAGATTACCTCACTCTACCCATTAATTCCCGGCTGATCTGGCAGCTCAACCAATGTGTCCCCGACTATTTTTGCGCTGCCCCTGCGTCAACCTCTAAGGTTCTGCGTCAGCTCTGCGCTGGGATGATTTTATCTCCCAGAGTTCTAATGTCAACCCTCGAGCTGCTCCTCTCTGCTTCCTACTATTGTTGCTCAGCCAATAGAAAAATGGACTTCTTGGTAGGAAGTCTACTATGGAAAAGTTCCCTCACTTTTCTTCTCTTCTCCTCTGACGTCTTTCTACCCAACAAAACGGCCTGCAGAAAAATTGCGTCCCACTAGATCCTCACACTGAGGCTTCAGCACAGCGCCCTCTGCCACGAAAAAATTTTGATCTCGAAGCCCTTCTCTCTGTCGACTCACTGAGAGAGAGACTGCCTCGAAATTCAGCCCTTTGGCTAGGACTGCGTAAACCCCTCCAGGAATTCGAACTACTACCTCTCGCAACTTTTTCGACCTCCTTTTATGCTCAACGTTGGGTTCTCTAGCACTAATCTTCTTGCTTCACTTGCACTAGCTCTGATACCATGATTCCTTAAACCCGACAATTCCTACTGTAGTATTGATGATATTTCTTCTACTTTTAGATTTACATGAACAAGTTATTTGCAGTTTCCTACGACAAACATCGAAATACATACACTGTAGCCTACACCAATTAAATAATATGTCGAAACAAGAAACTGAACAATAGAGAAAAATACACACAAGTGACACATTCGTTTTTGGACAAATGTCCTCGGAAAAACCCAATGCAGGAAAACCGGTGCAACAGGTTTGAGGGTTTTTATTATTATGCAGTAGTTTTCTGAATACAACTCTGGATGCCCTCTCGACAATCTAGTTACAGAGAAATACAACTAGCAGAAGAAATTTGTGAGATTACCTCACTCTACCCGTTAAGTCCCGGCTGATCCGGCAGCTCAACCAATGTGTCCCCGACTATTTTTTCACTGCCCTTGCGTCAGCTCTGCGCTGGGTTGACTTTATCTCCCAGAGTTCTGACGTCATCCCTCGAGCTGCTCCTCTCTGCTTCCTACTATTGTTGCTCAGCCAATAGAAAAATTGACTTCTTGGTAGGAAGTCGCTAAGGAAAAGTTCCCTCACTTTGCTTCTCTTCTCTTCTGACGTCTTTCTGCCCAACAAAACGGCCTGCAGAAAAACTGCGTCCCACTAGATCCTCACGCTGAGGCTTCAGCACGGCTCCCTTTGCCATGAAAAAATTTCGATCTAGAAGCCCTTCTCTCTGTCAACTCACTGAGAGAGAGACTGCCTCGAAATTCAGCCCTCTGGCTAGGACTGCGTAAACCCCTCTAGTAATTCGAACTGCTACCTCTTGCAACTTTTTCGACCTCCTTTTCTACTCAACGTTGGGTTCTCTAGCACTAATCTTCTTGCTTCACTTGCACTAGCTCTGATACCATGTGAAAATTCCTTAAACTCGACAATTCCTACTGCAGCACTGATGATATTTCTTCTACTTTTAGATTTACATGAAAAAGTTATTTGCAGTTTCCTACGACAAACATCAAAATACATACACTGTAGCCTACACCAATTAAATAATATGCCAAAACAAGAAACTAAACAATAGAGAAAAATACACACAGTGACACATTCGTTTTTCGACAAATGTCCTCAGAAAAACCCAATGTAGGAAAACCGGTGCAGCAGGTCTAAGGGTTTTTATTATTATGCAATAGTTTTCTGAATACAACTCTAGATGCCCTCCCAACAATCCAGTTACAGAGAAATACAACTGGCAGAAGAAATTTGTGAGATTTCCTCACTCTACCCGTTAAGTCCCGGCTGATTCAGCAGCTGAACCAATGTGTCCCTGACTATTTTTCCGCTGCCCCTACGTTAGCCTCTAAGGTTTTGCGTCAGCTCTGCGCTGGGTTGATTTTATCTCCCGAAGTTCTGACGTTAACCCTCCCAACTCAAACGTTAAACCCCAGCAAATCTTTGGACTTCTTCTTGGGAAGACTATGCTGCCTCTGCATGAGCCCTTCTAGCTTAGCATAAACTCCTCCTGGGTCCTGCGCTGCCTCCTCCCAGTGTTTCTTTTCCTCTCTATTGCATATCCTAGCTCAGGAAAAGACTCTCCAACCAAACTATCTCTGCCCCTCACTGCAAAAGCTCACTATCGAAATTCCCCCTACAGCTACTCTGCTTTAGAAAATCAAACTTCTGAACTCACTTTGTGTGTCTTTCCAAGTGACCCTCAAGCCTCCTTAAATAATCTCCTCATTGACATTCAATGACCCAGATTAGAAGCTAATCAATGGATAAGATCATTTCTACTCGATCCTTGTCTTCTTATAGAAGTTACACCCACAGTTAGATTAATACCCATTAATTATTTGATTTTCCTAAGTTTAGACTTACGGTCCCATTAAAAGTAATTAATTATTTTAATAAAACTGTCTCCAGGTGGAATTTCCCAAAACACTTTCTGGGTTCTTTGGAATACACGTGCCTAATCCTCCACAAAATTTGAGACTTAGAGCACATCCGATGTTACCAGAAATTTACACAACATCCCCAGAAAACCTGTAGAGTCTGCTTGTCCCCCTGTCAATCCAACCCGACACTAGTGTTGATGGAGAGCTAAAAGTGTGTGGGCGCTCGGTCACTGGATCCATCACACTTCTAATATTATCACTAACCAAGCCCATGTTATGATGGGGAATCCCACCAGGATTCCAACAACAACCTGACCCTTATACTCCTCTAATAATCCACAAACTTTGCTGAAATGCACTCATGGATGTACCCAACCACCTAACTCGCTCCATCGAGTACCAGCTCAGTACCTCTCGCCATTCAATCCCAAAGGAGGGATCAAGTGTACAATCTCCTATGTACGGGACAAGCCCTCCATGCTGACACTGTGCCATACTCAAATCAAGCCACTGGCCCTTGTTGACTCGATCATCCCCTATGATCTGTTTCGACAACTCTGCCTCTCTCAATCCAATGCATAAGGGTGAGATAATAATGTTGAGGACCCTATCAATGTTGAAATTTCTAAGTCTAACACGTCAGAAATTCTTCTTGCATTATCTGGTTTATTTCACCTACTTGTTTATTCCTTAATAAGTTATTTAACCATATAAATACTGAAAATAAACACAAATGCAGTCTCAATTCATATATAGATCATCAACTGAAATAATAAACAAACACACAAGGGACACCATTATTTTTTGACAACCATCCTCAAAAAAACCCAACTTGGGAAAACCAGTGCAATAGTTCTGAGGGCTTTATTATTAAGCAACTTTTTTGAGTACAACTAGGGTGCCAAACTGGTTCACCCAATAGAGATTTCTACGTGGCAATAATACCTCTCTTCAGAAGCAGATATTCAACAACCCTGCCCCACGAAAATCCTTCAAGCGCTTCTCCAAGGCTCTGCGTCAGCCCTGCTAGCCTTTGCGTAGCTCTGGAACCCCATGCGTCAGCCCTCTGCCTCTCTGCGTCAGATCTCTAGCCTTCTGCGTCACCCATGCAGGCCCTGCTAGCCTCTGCGCAGTCTCTCTGGCCTTCTGTGTGGCTCTTACTGGCTCTACATAGCCTTCTCAATCACTGCACTGGCCCTCTCGCACTATCTCTGCCTCTCTGATATGTACTCACTGCCCCTCGCTGCAACTCATATCACTTGTTCAAATTTTCTCAGCAAACCCGACTCCAGAAAATCGAACTAACTGATCAATCTTTGTGTATCTCCAACTGACCCTCAAGCCTCAACTTATATTTTTCTTGTTGAGTCTTCAACGACTGAGATTAAGTCTCTAATCAACAGCTAAGATTAGATTTGGCTTGATCCATGTCATTTAGAATCTTCTCACCCAGTTTTATATTAATACCCATTAATATTTTAATTTCCCTAAGTTTAGACTTAGGAAACCCATTAAAAATATTAATTATTTTAATATCTCTCTAATGGGGTAGAATTTCCCCAAACCATTTCTGGGTCTTGGAGATCATATGTCCCTTATCCTTTCCACCAATTTTCATGGCTAGAGCATATCCGATGCTACCCCAAATCAACACTTCCTCTTAGCAAGGAATGTGCTCTAGTAATGCTCCACCACTGATCATCCAGCACAAGTACCTGTGTTGATTCTTGGCCTGCTGCCCAACATCCACTGCAATGCTGCCCATGGCTCTGCCACTACCATTGCTACATTTGTATTGCAGCTCCTTCTCAACATGCTGCCCATAACACTACCACTTCCATTGTTGCACTGCAACTCAGTGACCGAGAAGTAAGTAACTGATCTACCCAAGTACTGACATCCTTGTTAGACTAGAAGCCTCTTGATGTTGAAGCTACCTTTGTTGCTATCATGTGCTCCCTCTGCTACCTTTGCGCCTCTTGCACTGTTGCAGCCTCCTCTGTGCCTCTCTACACTGTTGCAACCCCCACTGCACTGCTACAGATCTCTACGCTCTAGCACTGCCTTGTCACTCCATCCACATCTTTCTTCTGCTTACATCTATCGTCCTACTACTATCATTCAGGGTTCCTGTAGCCGGATATGATCCAAGAGTCTAGGTACCTCAAGGATGTTGCCCCACATCTTTTGTAGTCTTCCTCACTACAACTTGATGTCTCCACACCTCTTCTCTAAAGGTGCATGAGCACTCACGGCACAGTCGTCATCAATATCGACTTCTTTCTCCGCCTTAGCCTGCGCTGCCTTGGATTCAAAAGCCTCTCCCTTATTATTCTTCCTGTGATACTAAGTTGCATAATGACCCATCTCCCCACAATAGAAGCACTTTACCTTGGAGATGTCCTTCTTCTTCCTCTTCCCATGTTGTCCCACAGATGCCAGAGCTCCATCCTCCTCCTCTTTCTTGATTCGACCTCCTTTGCTGCTACTTCCCGCCTTGGTCAACGGTCTGATCTCTTCTTGGCGAAGAGCTGCCCACATCTCTTCCCATCCTGGAAGATTAGCTCTACCCAAAATGCTTTGGATAAATGTCTCCCAACCCTTGGAGACTGCATTCTAGGCGGTCCTCACCCTGAACTCCTAATCTGGTGTGGCCCCTATGGAAGTAATTTGGTCCCGAATCTCTTGCAACCTGATAAGTTATAGATCTATCTGCTCCCCTTTCTGCATATGATACGACCGCCGCTGATTCTCCAACAACATCTTCCTATGCAAGGAAGTGCCCTGATACAATGTCGTCAAGGTATCCCACATCTCCCTTGTCGTGTTCTTCTTGGAAATATGCGGTATTATATGATCAAGGATTATGCACTTTGCCTTTGCCATTGCATCCTCATACCTTTCATTATCAGCGGGGTCGACTGGGATAGCCATAGTTCTCAAGGCGAAACCCTTGATGCGATGCCTATCAGGAACAGACAGGCTCCTGGCCTTCTAAATGACAAATTTGGAGGCCCCGTCCAACCTGTCCTGATCCTTCAGTTCGTTCATTGCCATCTCCGCTCTACTACTAGACTCCCTCTAAGTCTCGACTTTCTGCTTGGAAGTTTTCTCCTAGACTCCCTCTGAGTCTCAATTTCCCTATTGGAAAGTTTCCTGCCAACTGACGACTGCTCCTCTCCAATCCTCTTTGCAACTACAACTCGGATCTGGAGTTCTAAGCTAGAAATCCCTCAAGGCAGCGGCTCCCTCTACCTTGGTTTTGTCCTGTTAGGTACTGTTTTGATTCGACAGCAACAACACCCCACCAACTTCCCAATCCACAATCTTCCCGCAACTCCCTAGGCCCCAACATTTGAAGAAACTAAGCCTCTTAGCTCTGCCCAATCCCTGCAAGACTAAATCGCTCCTCTGGCCAACTACGTCAAGCCTACCTGGCTGAGTAGGATGACATGGCTCTTCGGGAGCTTCTTTTGCCTCTCTCTGTGTTAGGATATTCCAACACATAGGAAATAGTTAAGTATAACTTGGTCTAGTGTAGTGTTAGGTAAAGTGTGTTTCTTTACAATGTACTTTTGTAACTTATAATCCGATGCAAACGATATGTTCTAGATAGAAATTATCTAACGGTTCATTCTCTCCTCGGTATTACCGACACTTGATTCATGGTTTAACACCCGATTGATCCATGATCTCTATTTAAAGAGCATGGAGGGTCATTTGTAAGGTGACTGTTCGTGAGGGAAACTTAAATAAATTTTCTTTCTTTTATTATTAAATTGCTTGAAGTGGCCGCATTGGCTCAAGCCATGGACTGTTTCCCTCTTTGAGGGTTTTAACCACATCAAGAATACAGGTGTATTGATCTATGATCTGTTTGTGAGTGGTGTCCTTTGGTGTTCTATCTGAGGAACTTACCCTGTAAATTGCTACATGGTATTGGAGCTATTTGAGGGCCGCCTCCGTTGGTGATCCAAATCCGAAGCCAGTACAACTGCATCCGACTGTCGTTTCCTAGATCTACTATTTCTGACTGCTTTCGGGCGGAGAGGACTGCTTTGTTGTGTTAGGAGCATCTGTTCCAATTAGGAACCACTTTCCTTTCACGTGAAAAGGTTTCCGGTAACCCTAGCTACATCATTTTTAAGATCTAGAGGTATACAGTCTTTATTTGCAATTTTAGTTATTTATCTCCCTATTTATTTCGGTTTATTTTGCTCTCTGTTTTTTATTACCGGATCTATACTTTTCATTTGCGCGTATGCTCTTTTCCCCCCGACTCTATGCAATTTGGGCAAATCAAAAACAGAAAGGAAGGATTTTTCTCATGTGTATGCTCTTTTTTGCCACACCTTAGTGTGATCTCGGAAAATCAGAAACATTGAGTAAAATATGTAGTTTTCGACGAAAGCTAACTTCAAGCCATAAGGTCTAATTTGTTTTTCATGTCCATGTTGGGTTGTGTGTTTTTTTGTTTTGTAGGCAAAAAGGGTTTTTTCAAGTAAGCACGCACTCCAAAGCTTCAGTGACTAAATAAATAAATAAATAACCCTTTCCTCTTTTCCAAAAATTACTAACCTTTTAAACTAGCTCACTTGGTCCAAAGTTACTTTATGAGAATAGAGGTCTTCGGTTCAAGTCCTTTTTGTTGAGTTATTTTTTCAAAAAGCACGTGTAACTTATCTTTTAAAGTTACTTTATGTAAAAATGTTCTCACCCATTATAAAAATTGAGTCACTTATAATCCTAAAGTCTCTTTATCTTTTATTTAAGTTACAATTTAGTGGGTAGCTCATAAAGTACCACTGTAAAAGTAACTTTCACTTATTTATAAAAGTGGGTCACATAATTTTTTTTCAAGTGAGCTAATTAAATTAAAGTTTGGAGGGGGGGGGTTTAAATATAACATTATTATTTACTTCCGCACATTCACGCACTTCATCGGCATCTTCAACAACTTTTCTTCAAAAAGCCATAACTTCTTCATCCGGAAGTCATTTTCAGAGCCTTTTTTTTTAATCGGCCTAATTTTTTGAGATTTTTCCATTGGAATACTTAGTTTCAGCATTGATAGCTTCAGTTTCTGTTAAAATCGAAATTCCATGCCAAGTTATTCTTGATAGCACCAACTACTTTCAATGGATGTCCTGCATGGAGGATTTACTTAAAAGTAAAGGTCTTTATAGAATAGCGTCAGGCCAAGAGTCTAAACCTAAAGATGAAGATAAGTAAGCCAAATGGGAAAATAGGCAAGATCAAGCACGTGGGTTGATAGGGATGTCTATTTCTCCAGAACTTAGATTCCATATCGCAGAGCTTGATACCCCTGATGAAGCAATGAAACAACTCAATAAATTTTTTGGAATTAAAAATGAAATTAGAGCCCATCAACTCAAAAATGAGTTGCTTACATTGGACCCCAATAATTTTTCTTCCATTGAAGATTTTTTGTCTAAGTTCAAGACACTTAGACTTCTCTTGGAAGGTGTTAAGGTTAAGAAATAAGATGGTAGCCTTATCTATTCCATTCTTACAAAGTTATGACCAACTTACTCTGTGTTTGTTTCCACCTTCCATTCTACTAGAGAAGCCTTTATTTCTCAAGGAAAAGACTACAAGTCCCCCTCTTTTGATGCCTTTTGTGATTCTTTAATAAGAGAACATGAAAAACTCTTACATTTTGGTCTTCTTAATCTTGGAAACTCTTCTAAGAAAGCCTTAGCCGCCCATAAGCAACCAAGTTCAAAGAATCCTAAGAAGCAACATCCTAAAAAGAATGGCCCTAAACCAACCAAGGGTCCTAAGCACTTTCAATCTCAAAATGAAAAATCAATTCAAATGATAAGACAAATAAAAACAAATGGAAGAAGACTGATAGACATTGTAACTTTTGTAATCGAGAAGGCCACTTAGAATCTAAATGCTTTAAGAAGATGGAAGCCTTGGAAGCCGCAATGAAGAAACATAACATCCATGTGGAGCATTCTTCTACTTCAACTTCAACGTCATCTTCAGGAATGGCACTTTCTGCATGTCGTTGTCAATCATCTCAGTCTGGTTATGCATTAAATGTATCTTCTTCTTCTCATTCTCATGAGTGGCTCATTGATTCTGGAGCCTCTTATCACATGGCCAACAACAAAGCCATGTTTTCTTCTTTAAATGATTGTAACACCAAAAATATATATGTTGGTGATGATAGATCTCTTAGTGTTGTAGGGACTGGAACTGTTCATATAGACAATGGTCAATTTCATGATGTATTATGTGTTCCAACCTTATCCAGCAACCTTCTATCTGTATATCAGATAACTCATTCAGGTGAAGGTAAAATTGTTGAATTTTCACCTCATGATGTTTTAATCAAGGATCTAAGAGATCCTAAACAGATTCTAGCTACTGGTATTGCTGATGATTCCACAAGGTTGTATAAGTTTCACAACTTTGGGTCATCAAATCTTCCCTCAGTATTTGTTGCTCATAATGATGAAGTGAGCACACTTTGGCATGAGCGATTTGGTCACTTAAACTATCGCTCCCTTCAGCATCTATGTAAAGAAAATATGGTGACAGGTCTTCCTATGGTATCTTGCAGAGATGGTGTTTGTTCCGGATGTGTACTCGGAAAACATCATCGGGACAGTTTTGAAAAACGTGCCTCTTGGCACGCCTCAGCCCCTTTACTGCTTGTGCACAGTGATTTATGTGGTCCACTTCCTGTTGCTTCATTCTCTGGCTGCAAGTATTTCTTAACTTTCATTGATGATTTCTCCAGACGCACTTGGGTATACTTCTTAAAACTCAAGAGCGAAGTATTTAACACATTTTTGGCCTTCAAAGCCTTTGTTGAAAAACAATCCGGACATCAAATTCTTAAGCTAAGAACTGATAATGGTGGAGAATATGTTAAAAACACATTCATCA
>APFE030243998.1:13887-49872 GCA_000404065.3 Pinus taeda
TGGAATTCAAATGCAACATATTGTTCCATATACTCCACAACAAAATGGTGTAGTTGAAAGGAAGAATCGCATCTTAAAAGAAATGGCTAATTGTATTCTTCAATCTAAAGGACTTAGTCTTAATTTTTGGGTGGAAGCAATTAACTGTGCAAATTACATAGTAAGTTGCCCTCCTACTAAGGTTTTAAAGAATATCACTCTAGAAGAAGCATGGAGCTCAATTAAACAAGATGTAAGTCACTTTCATATTTTTGGAAGTGAAGCATGGGCCCATATTCCAGATGAGAAACATAAATCCTTAGAACCTAAGAGTGAAAAATGTATTTTTGTTGGATATTCTGAAGATGTCAAAGGATATAGACTTCTTTCACCTAAATCCACAAATGTTATCATTAAAAGAGATGTAAAGTTTGATGAAAATATATCGGCCTACGAGCTTAGTTCGGCGGATGTGCCACCTCTCTCTATCCCTTCTACTTCTGAAAATATTTCTTCTTTAGATGATGACAGCGAGGATGACAATCCTCCCCCACCTTCTCAGGGTCCTCCTTCAGCTCCTTATCTTCCAAAATGGGTTTGTGCTACTCCAGATGCAACAAGTTCTCTTGCAGGTGATCCTACAGATCAACGACGTACATGTTCTCAGTTCAATAGAGCCTATTCTTTACTGGCTCAAGCTTCAAAAAATTATGATCCTAACACCTTTGCAGAAGCTTCAGGCCATCCAAATTGGGACGCAACTATAAATGAAGAATATCATTCATATTGGCAAATGATACATGCGATCTTGTTCCTCTTCCAAAGGGAAGAAAACTTGTTAGATGTAAATGGGTTTACAGAACCAAGTCTGGACCAGATGGAAAAGTGGATAAAGATAAAGCTCGTCTTGTTGCTAAGGGATTTTCACAAGTTGAAGGCATTGACTATACCAAAACCTTATCCCCTGTTGCCAAAATGAACTCTATTCGCCTTGTTCTTTCCCTTGTTTCCTCTTTCAAATGGGAAGTCCATCAGATGGATGTTAAATATGCCTTCTTGCATGGGGACTTGCATGAAGAAATCTATATGGAACAAACTCCTAACAAACAGACTCCAACCTTGTATGTCAGTTTAAGAAATCTCTTTATGGTCTCAAGCAAGCCCCTTGGGCTTGGTATGCCAAAATGGATAGCTTTCTTTTAGATACTAGCTTTTCTAGGTGTCATTCTGACAATACTGTCTACACCAAGAAAGTGGGTAAGTCTCTTATCATTCTTGTTCTTTATGTTGATGATATTATCTTTACTCGTAGTGATCCCAACCTTATAAACCATGTGAAGTCCAGCCTAAAAAAGAAGTTTGAAATGACAGACTTAGGACACTTGCAATATTTTCTTGGTCTTCAAGTCTTGCAATCCAAGGAAGGTATTTCCCTTTCCCATTCCAAGTATGCCTGTGATCTTCTACGCCACTTTCACATGGAAGACTGTAAGCCAACGCCTTCTCCCTTTTAGTCTGGAGCCAAACTTTCAGTCACTTGTACTTCCCCTGAAGTTTATGCTACCTTATACCGTTAGCTTGTAGGAAAACTTTTGTATCTGATCCATACCAGTCCTAACCTTCCTTTGTTGTTGTCCTTATTGCCCGGTTTATACAAAACCCACATGAAAGTCATTGGAAAGTAGCTAAAAGAATACTCTGTTATGTTCGAGGTACAGTTCAGTTTGGGGTTCAACACAATGCAAAAGCATCTCCTCTATTGGTTGGTTTCACTGATTCCGATTGGGCTAGCGACCCTGATTATCGGAAGTTTATTGCAGGTTATGTCTTCACTCTTGGTTCTGGACCTATTACATGGGCTTGCAAGAAAAAAAGTGCCATTTCTCTTTCTTCAGCAGAAGCAGAGTATCGTGGCATAGAAGCTAGTAAGGAATCCCTGTAGCTTCATCAGATCCTGTCAGAGTTTGGATTTCAGCAGCAACATCCGACTACACTTTGGTGTGATAATCAAAGTGTCATTCAACTATGCAAAGATCTAGTCCAACATTAGCACAGAAAACACATTGAACTTCACATGCACTTCATCGGAAAGCTCATTCATGACCATGCTCTTGAAGAACAATATTGTTCAACTGATGATCAAGTTGCAGACATCTTTACAAAGGCTCTCACAAAGGAAAAGTTCACTAAACTTCAATTTATGGTTGGACTTCAGGAAGTGGTCACTAAGGGGGGATAGGCTCTAATGCCTCCTTCCTTCTCCTATTGTGTCATATTTGTACATCCTTCAATCTTATCCCAAGTTGTTCTTAAGGGGGGATGTTAGGATATTACGACACATAGGAAATAGTTAAGTATAACTTGGTCTAGTGTAGAGTTAGGCAAAGTGTGTTTCTTTACTATGTATGTTTGTAACTTACAATCCGATGGTCATAATATGTTCTAGACATGAAGTGATCCGATGGTTCATTCTCTCCTCGGTATTACCGACACTTGATCCGTGGCTTAACACTTGATTGTTCCATGATCTCTATTTAAGGAGCATAGAGGGTCATTTGTAAGGTGACCATTCATGAGAGAAGCTTACGTAAATTTTCTTTCTTTTATTAATAAATTACCTGAAGTGGCCGCATTGGCTAAGGCCCGTGGATTGTTTCCCTCTTTGAGGGTTTTAACCACATCAAGAATACTGGTGTATTGATCTGTGATCTATTTGTGAGCAATGTCCTTTCGCATTCTATTTGAGGAACTTACCTTGTAAATTCCTACACTCTGCCTCTGTATTGGCCCTCTCTGGCTTAGAATGATGACGCAGGCCCTCTTCGTCACTCCTTCTCTGCCGCTTTCTGCTTAGGAGCAGTTCTGTCTCTCGGGATAGCTGCTACTACTGCAAATGCCTCTAATTAAGCTGGTGCCTTCAGTTTTCCTGTGATCTGCAACCTCCCTCTGATACCATGTTGAAATTTCTAAGTCTAACACGTCATAAATTCTTCCTACATTATCTGGTTTATTTCACCTGCTTGTTTATTCCTTAACAATTTATTTAATCATATAAATACTAAAAATAAACAAAAATGCAGTCTCAACTCATATACATATCATCAACTAAAATAATAGACAAACACACAAGGGACACCATTATTTTTGGACAACCATCCTCAAAAAAACCCAACTTGGGAAAACCTGTGCAATAATTCTCAGGGTTTTATTATTAAACAACTTTCTCGAGAACAATAAGGGTGCCACACTGATTCACCCAATAGAGATTTCTATCTGCCAGTAATACGTCTCTTTGGAAGCAGGTATTCAACAAGTCTGCCCCACAAAAATCGTTCCAGCGCTTCTCCAAGGCTCTGCATTAGCCCTCCTAGCCTCTGCATAGTTCTGGAACCCCCTGCATCAACCCTCTACCTCTCTGTGTTAGCTCTCTGGCCTTCTTTGTCACCCAAGTCGGCCCTGCTAGCCTCTGCGCAGTCTCTCTGGCCTTCTGCGTGGATCCTGCTGGCTATACGTATCCTCCTCAATCACTGCTCTGGATCTCTAGCACTATCTTTGCCTCTCTGATATGTACTCACTGCCCCTCGTTGCAACTCAGATCATTGGTTCGAATTTTCTCAGCAAACCCGACTCCAGAAAATCGAACTGACTGCTCAATCTTGGTGTATCTCCAACTAACCCTCAAGCCTCCTCTTATACTTTTCCTGTTGAGTCTTCAACGGCCGAGATTAAGTCTCTAATCAACGATTAAGATTAGATTTGGCTTGATCCATGTCATTTAGAACCTTCTCACCCAGTTTTATATTAATACCCATTAATATTTTAATTTTCCTAAGTTTAGACTCAAGAACCCCATCAAAAATATTAATTATTTTAATATCTCTCTAACCAGGTGGAATTTCCCCAAACCATTTTTGGGTCTTGGAGATCTTATGTGCCTTAGCCTCCACCAATTTTCATGGCTAGAGCACATCCAATGCTACCCCAAATCAACAGTCAACGTGCCTCTGCAGTGAACTGTGTTGAAATCCCAACATGTGCTCTCAACGCTGCCCCTCATCAATGTCTAGCCTCAAGGGTGCTTGCACATCCTCCTCCATCACGACCTCAACTTGAGCCTCCAACTTCTCCTCCACCGACAACCCATCATATAAAACAATCTCACTTGTTAGTTGTAGGTGACTGTTGTTCGAAAACTCTGTCATAGATCTAGATGCCTCTATACCTATCGATTTTGCATCAACGGTGGAGATGTCTCTTGGCACCTCATCAATCTGTGGTGCATTGCTATCACCTGAAAACTCGTTCACAAAACTGGGTACCTCATCAACTGTCGGCATCTCATCAACGAGTGTATGCTCAACTGTTTCCTTGCCAACCATGGCCCCTTCAACTATTGTTTCATCTTTTGCCTTGATCCTCCTCATCATCCCTGCATAATTCCACTGAATTACCATTATTTTGTGCATGTCTCTTAGTTCAAAGAAGAGGGAGACAAAAGGAGAGGGACGCCTTAATATCATGTTCGAATGATTGGTATGTCCTCCAATTTGCTACCAATAATTCCACATCAGTTGCAATCATGTCTTGCCATCTTGATGTATTATCTATAATTTTGGGCATATTGGATTTGTTGTATAATTGAAAATGGTCATGATTCCCAATTTTGGTAAAAATCAAGTGCTCCCCCACATCAATCATCATGTTTTGCATCCTAATCACCTCATTCAAGGTTACTGCCATGTTGTTTGATTTTAACCTTTCTTTGGATCCCATGATTTCTTCGCTTTTTATCCTGGTCTTGTCATCACTTAGCTTAAGGCCCACAAATAGCCAAGATCATGGCTCTAATACCATTTTAATATTCCTAATTGGAAAATAATAGTAAATACCAAAAACATGAACTAGGAATGACAGTTAAAATTAAAGTCCAAGCACCCAAATTAGAACGCCATAGAAAATAAGAAGAATAATTGAGCCATTTTATTAATCAATGGGAATCTAAGTACGTATTTGAGTAAAAAAAATGGAACTTGGGCTTGTTGTGCAAGCTATGCAAACCCCAAGTGAAATTTTGCAAACCCAACTACTAAAATGACTCCAAATTGATAATGCACACTGCCGAGAAAATCTGCTATAGGCTGCCAAATGGAACTGGTCGTCCTACTCAAAATAATACTCGGAATGCTCTAAAATTGTAGCCGCAAGCTCCTCTCCTCAAACTTGAAAATACCTAGAAAATTTTTGGCCTATCTCCAAGGAAAAGTGGAACCCACAAAATGTGCAAATTCCCCAGCTAACCAACAATTTGACCTGCTATAAGAATGATGATTTCGGGCCCAAATATCGCCCAAATAATTCTTTAAAATTAGTCGGAGACTCTTCTCAATAAACCCACATAAACCCTGAAAGGGTCTGGGCTGAATCCACCAACCCCCGATGACCCCCAACAAGTGTGAATTGCCCAATCTGGCCAGAAAACACCCCACAATTTTGATACTACTAAACTATGCCCAAATCTACCACGGAAATTTCTCGAAGCTCCGGCTAAATTCTGCACTAAGAAATACCTCCTATCTCCAACCCTTATCTCTCCCGACTTCACTTCTCTAAACCCCTATGCAACACTTCTTTAATAGCATTTGCACCCTTGCCAAAAGAGAGAAAAATTGACCCAGGTAATAGCCTCCAATCTAGCGTAGCAAATCACTCTCCAAACTTCGGTCTAACAATAAGAAAAATCCCTGCAAAATCTCAAAGCCTCTAACCCACGCTTGCTCCCACAATGTGCTCCACAAAATAACTCTACGCCAAGAAAAATGCACTGCTGAATAAACTCTTGCAATGATGTCCAATGGAAGCTCTGAATTGAGCTCCCCAAATTTCCTCACTAGGGAGACACTTGAAGTTCTCCGAAATGAGGGTGGAATTCCACTTGAAATTCCTAGTGCTAAGCAACACTCTGGCCCTTGTGCTAAACAACTCCAAGAGAAGATGAAATATGAAGTGTAATAGCCAAAAGATGATCAACAAAATGAGTCCCTCCTCCCTTTATATTTTCTCTCCATCCTTCTAGACTCTTTTTAATATTATTTTATTGGTGGGGGTCATTTTCCACTTAGTTACTTTTTCCACCATTGTAATAAAATAACAATTTGCCGCCAATCTATAATAGAATAATACTTGCTACCTTTCTCCAAAATACTAGTTGTCCCTTTTAATTAATTTACCAAAATTGGGAAAAATTATCATGCTCACAAAATTGGGGATATTACATATTATCCCCTTTAGAAATAGAATAATACTTGCCACCTTTCGCTAAAATACTAGTTGCCCCTTTAATTAATATTACCAGAATTGGGAAAAACTATCATGCTCACAAAATTGGGGATATTACATATTATACCCTTTAGAAATAGAAACCACCTAATGGGATGCTTGGTTAACCCCAATTGGAGTCGGAGACATTAACGCATGCCAAATCCCATTATGGAAGGGCATGCCATTATGAAGTCCCCACTTGTTTTCCATGGTTTGCAAGTTCTTTTACTCGATTTCCTTAATGACTTGTCATATTGGAAGGCTAGGAGACGCACTGGATCTTATGTAGAATTGCAGGTGGTCTCCATCTTGGGTTTGGTCTCCCTATATGGGGTCCTAACCCTCCAGAGGGCTACATTGGCACATGTAGGGTGTGTGTTGAGAGCCATGGGCCTCCACAACAGTAAACAACACTCCATGGATCCCCAAAGATGTTCATAGATTGCTTGAGATTCACCTATTGGACAAGGAAGATGCACCTAGTTCACCTCTTCCCAGCCAGCCCCATAGTTGCACCATGCACTTGACAGATGACCTGAGACTTGTATGCTGATGTGGCATCAGTTACACCATCATGTAAGCCCTTAGAGATGGACTACAGGCATCTTTGACTCACTTGGAGACCCATGAGGTCACTTGTGGTCCCTCACAACCATTGGGAGCACCACAAGCTTATGATGTGGAGAACAAGGGGCCAACCCCTTGTCCATTACTTTTGGAAGTGAAATTCATCATTTTGGCACTTATGGACTTCAGCAAGCCCCTTAGAGATCCCAACAACATGTATTATTGATTATTCGACCTTTTGGGAAGCTTATTATTTTGTTTATGAGCTAGTTTGGTGGGCTTGTCACAAAAAGATAGTTATTTGCACATTATTTTAGTTGATAGGCTAATGTAGGCTCAAATTAGGTAATTCAAACTCCTAATAAGTGTACAAATAGGAGAGACATGAATTCACTTTGGATTGGATCATTCTCTCTCTTGAGAATTTCACATTTCTTTCTTGGAGGATGAATTGGAGCATGGATGAATTTTGATGTTTGGATTGGACTTTATTATCTTGGAGCTTCTTTATTGGCAGATATGTTGATGGTTGGATATGTTCTCTTACATGTAAGTACACACATTTAATGTTATTCTTGTTTTACTTTGTCATATGCATTAGAATGGGATTTTCGCTATACTAGGACTAACTGTTGCATTGCATAATTGATAAATTGTGAAATTATTGTTTCTATATAGCATCTCTCAATGTATGGGCCATGTATGTTGAATGAAATCTCCTAGGGATAATTCTACGATTGAATTTATCTTGATAAGCCATCTCTTTTTGCAAAGTGAAGTATAAAGCTTTAAGGTCACTTCTTGCCCTAAAGGCCAAGAAAAATAGTCCTTAAGGCCTCCTTGAATGAGAAACGAAGTCCTTTCACATCATTATCCTAGACTCCATTCTCCCCAAGGGTTTAGGTATGAGTCTACCAATAGATGGTCACTCAAAGAACCATTTTTCTTCACCTTTCCTTCTTCATCCTATGTCTAACCATGTTGGGCCACCTAGGGCATCACTTTCCCAACAAAGTAGCCATAGAAAACATTTGATTTCCTAGCCCCTACTATGCTAGTGTATCCTCAAGGTCTCCTCCGAATTTGAAGAAATTCTGATGGTGGGATTGTGAGATATCCCAAGCCCTAGCTCTAAGATCAAACTTTACCCTAGTGTTCCCTAGGCTAGTACCTCATAGGATCAATTTAACACCTCTAAGTGAAAACTCTTGTTTCGATCCTTTCCCCTTCCTTGTCTCGGTTAAGATCATCATTGGTTGCTAAACTCCCTCCCCTTAACCTAGGCTGGGCCCACTTGGTCGCATGTGGTCCCATACCTTTGAAAAGTTAATCCTTCATAACCACTTGGGAAGCCAAGTTCAATAAGGATTTTAGGGATTGGGAACCTCCTTTACAAGGCATATTCCATAAACCTAGCCTTTAAATCCTCACCTCCTCCTATAAAGCTTTGTACCTTGCTTAAAGAGCAAGCAAGCTCCTTTCCTAACCTCCTAGGAAAAGGATTATTAAGGTCACTTCACATCCATTTGTTGATTCATCCTTCACAAGTGACTTTCCATATAACGAGTCTCCTCCCATCAGTGAAAGTCCTTAATGAGAAGGGAGTCTTGGTTGAGGTGAAAGTGGGCTAAGTCTCCATTGTTGCCCTTGATCTAGCAGTTGTCCCTTTAGGAGTCCCTTTAGGCTCCTTGCTAGATTGAGCGTTAACAAATCCTAAAGCTAATGGCCGATAAAGAAGATCCCACAAGAATAGGATACAAGGGTAGCCACCAAATTGAGCAGAGGAGACAAGAGTACATACCTAACCCACTCTTTCTGCAGAATCCCCCTACCAATCCATACCCAAAGTGTTCATGACAAGTAAGGAAAATTACTCAACTATGCCAATGAAAAGTTATATCTTGGGGGTCGGGAGCCCACCTTCAAACATACGATCAAAATAGATGGGCGAGGAACCACATACCACTCCATACCCAAAGTGTTTATGACAAGTAAGGAAAATTACTCAACTATGCCAATGAAAAGTTATGTCTTGGGGGTCGGGAGGCCCACCTTCAAACATACGATCAAAACATATAGGCAAGGAACCACATGGTTGGCTCAGATTGTAGAGAACTGGTACATCGAGCTATCTGGTGGCTGCAAGGGGTTGTTGGTTGTCGGTTGAGGACCATCTAGGAGAATTTTTTCTCCTATGGGTGTCACCCACTCAGTGCCCCCTGAAGAAGGGCAAGGAGGAGGCTTCTGACGCAAAGGCTGCTCTAACAAAAGCTGACAGGGAAGGCGAGGATGACGATTGTACCATGAGTGCTCATGCGCCTCTGGAGAAGAGGTGGGGTGACATGGAGTTTTAGTCGAGAGGACTACATGTCGGGCAAGATCCTTGAGGTGCCCAAACTCTTGTATCACATGCAGCTATGGGAGACCTTAACGACAGTAGCAAAATGACGGGTGTCAGTTGGAGCTACAGTGGCATAGCTAGAGTGCCAAAGTTTGAGGCAACGCAGTGGATGTTGTAGCAGTGTGAGAAACACAGAGCAGTTTGCAGCAACACAATAGCAGTAGAGGGTCAGCACAAATTATCAACAAAGGTAGCTTCAGCATGACGAGGCATCCAAACTGACCAACATATCAGTTTTTGGGTGAAGTTTCAATTGCTTACTTCTCAGCAACTAGTTTGCAGTGCAACAATTAGCAGTGGCAGTGCTATGGGCAACATGATGCAACATATTGAGAGGGAGATGTAGTACAGATGTAGCAGTGGCAATGGCAGAGTCATGGGCAGCAGTACAGGAAGCAGCAGTGCAGTGGATGAAAGGCATCAGGCTAAGCATCGACAGCACAGAGGACCGACGCAGTGGATTAGTGTAGTACTTTTGTTGAGAAGTGTTACTAGAGCACATTCCTCGCTAAGAGGGAGTGTTGATTTTGGGTAGCATCGGATGTGCTCTAGCTCCGAAATTTTGTGGAGGGGCTAGAATACATGAGATCTCCAAAACCCAAAAATCGTTTGGAGAAATTTCACCCGGATAAGGAGTTATTAAAATAATTAATATTTTTAATGGGTTCTTAAGTCTAAACTTAGGAAAATAAAAATATCAATGGGTATTAATAAGAATATGGGTGAGAAACTTCTAAGTGATGAGGATCAAGTCTGTTTTAATCTTAGCTGTTTATTAGGGACTTAATCTCGATCGTTGATTCATCAACAGGAAAAGTATAAGAGGGGACTTGAGGGTTAGTTGGAGACACACTTGAGAGATCATTCAGTTCGATTTTTCTGGGGCGAGGTTTGCTGAGAAAATCAACAAGTGATCTGTTGCAGTGAGAGGGGCAATATCATAGAGTTGGATCAGAAGGGAGTTTCGAGCCAATGAGTACCAGGCAAAGAGGCAGCAGTAGCATCAGAGAGGCAGCGCAGAGGCCTACACAACCCAGGAAGGGGCTCACATAGAGCTGATGTAGGCCAAGAGGGTTCTAGCAGTGGCAATGCAAGATAATCGAGGGAAGTTCAAGATTTTGTTAAGCGTTCAATGTTCTGAGCCGTGAGGGCTGGAGTCGAAGTTTCTGAGGGAAAATCAATCTAGCAGAGAAGTGATGGAGTCTCCTAGAGGCAAGACGTTGGACCACACAGAGCAGATTGTGTTGGGATTTTCGCAATGCTTGCCAGAGTCAACCATTCAGTGGATCAGTTGAGACTTGGAGAACGAGGTAAACCCTCGTATGTATTTCTTGTTGTCGTAATATCTCTGAAAGGTTAGCTGATGTGAGAGGCAACCTATTGTACTCAGAGTCTACTTGCTTAATACTACAAACCCTCTATATGCTCCATCGGTTTTCCCGAATTGGGTTTTTCCGGGGACGACTGTCCAAAATGACAGTGTCCCTTTTGTATTTGTCTCATTCTATTTCAGTTCATGATTTGTATGTATGTGCAGTTTGCAATAGTGTTTTCATCGCTATTTAAATAATTAAATAACTTGTTGAATGTAAAACAAATAGGAGATGATAAACCATTGATTGCAGTAGGATTTTTAATGTGTAGATTCAGAATTTTTCACACATTAGGCCTCCTATAAGGCCCAACAACATGCATTATTGATCATTCGACCTCTTGAGAGGCTAATTATTTTATTTTGAGCTACTTTGGTAGGCTTGTCACCAAAATTTAGTTATCTTGTACATTATTTTATTTTAGGGGCTCAAGTAGGGCTTATTAGGCAAATTAAATTCATTTGAACATGTATAAATGCAAGCGATGTGATTTCATTTTAGCATCATCACTTGTTTTGGATCTCTGATCTCTCTTGAGATTTTCGCACTTTTTCCAAGGATGAATTGGAGATTTATGGATGAGTTTTGATGTATGGATATTGGTATATCTTCTCTTGGAGCTTCTTTATTGTCAATTGTGAATGGATGGATATACTCTATTACATGTAAGTACATGTTTTTGATGTTATTCTTGTTTCCTTTTTTCATATATGTTGTATTGGGATTTTTACTGTTCCAGGGCATAATTGTTGCATGCATTTACTGCTTAATATTGTAGAATTTGTCTCTATTATAGTGTTTCCCTCAATGTATGGGCCATGTAATAGGAGCGAAATCTCCTAGGGGTAGAATTTGACCTTGATAAGCCATTTCTCTTTCACATCAAAGCATAAAAGTTGCAAGATTGCTTCTTCTTGGCCTAGAAGGCAAACAAAGTGATCTTGAGGCCTCCTTGACTCGAAACCAAGAAATCCTACTCTTACTCAACATAGACTCCATTCTCCCAAAGATTAAGGCACTGATCTACCAAGGCTGGTCAATAAAATCCATATTTTCTCACACCCTTTCGAGACTAGCCACATTGGGGTGACTAGGCATCAATTTCCCGACAAGTTAGCCATCAAAAAAATTTCATCTCCTAGGGTCTTCTACACTGGCCTTTCCTCTAGCCCTCCCAATTTTGAAGCCATTCCGACGATGGAGTTGGAAGAAAAGTCAAGCCTTAGCTCCGAGATCAAAACTTGCCCTGCTATCCCCAAGGCTAATGCCTCATAGGGTCAAAACAACATCTTTGAGTGAAAATACTTTCTCTGATCCTTTTCCCACCTTGTCTAGGATAAGAATATCATTGGTTGCTACATACTTTCCTCATACCCTAGACTGGGTCCACTTGGCCCCGTGTGGTCCCGCTCCTTCAAAGGACCATTCTTCAAGAACCATCCGGGATACCAATTATAACAAGGATTTATGGTTTGGGGAACTTTTTCACAAAGCCTATTCCCATACACCTAACCCCTAGAAGCTTCTCTTCCTTTCCCTAGAAACACATAGTACCTTGCTTGGAAAGCAAGCAAGCTCCATCCTTCAAACTTTTCTGGGAAAGGGTTTCAGTCACTCATATCCATTGACTTATCATTTATTAGTGACTCCACACATATAGGGTCTCCTCCCATCGGTGAAAATCTGTAAATAGAAGGGAGCCTTAGCTGAGGTGATAGTGGGCTACGTCTCCATTTGTTGCCCTTGGCATAACATTTGCCCTCTAGGGATCCCCCTTAGGTCCCCTACTAGTTTGGGCGGTAACATGGCCCTCGCATCAAAGCGTCCCAGTAAGGGACAAGGGGAGCAAAGAAAGAAGAAGAAGGACCTGTCAAAGGTCAAGTGCTTCAGGTGTGGTGAGCTTAGTCACTACATTACCCAGTGTCCTCTCAGGAAGAAGGACAAGGAGGAGAAGCAGGACCAGTAAGTAGCTTCAACAGAGATCGATAGGCTTTCCTCCAGGCTAGAGGAAGACTTCGCTATGTTCACCGATATACCTCCAAGGGTGAGGTGCGGTGACTGGTGTTGTAGCCCTAGAGTGCTACAATTGGGCAGGATTCTTGAGGAAGTCCACCTCATGGATCATTACCTGGCTACGAGGGTCCACAATATTCAGTGGCAGGATGGATCAGTGGAAGTTGATGCAGTCAATACCAGAGTGACAATTGCAGACTAGTAATAGTCAGATGTTGGGGAGCGCAGTGTAGTGTTAGCAGTAGTGCAGTTGGCACGTGGTAGAGTCAGTAACGACACAAATTATTCAGTGACAGTGCAGATGCTTGTAGAAGTCAGAGACTTGGGAGACAGATACATCATATTGATCACAGTTGGTTCAGTATTTTGGATGCTTTTCAGTTAGATGTTGCAGTGGCAGCAACAACAGATGAGAGGGAGTTGCAGTGCACATGCAATGTTGGCAACAGTATGGCAAAGTCTGCAGCAGCACAGATGCAACGTATATCAGATTTGTGCAATGGTTGATGGGCAGTATGGCCAGACATTAGTAGCATGACAGGAGATGATGCAGAGACAGGGTGTTGTGGCAGGGATTGCAGCACTAGAACACATTCCTTGCTAAGAGGGAGTGTTAGTTTTTGTAGCATTGGATATGTTCTAGCCACGAAATTTGGTGGAGAGGCTAGAATACATGATATCTCCAAAACCCAGAAATTGTTTATGGAAATTCCACCTACAAATGAATTAATTAAATTATTAACTAGTTTTTAAATATTTCCTAAGTCTAAACTTAGGGAATATGGTTAATTAATCAATATTAATTAATTCAAGGCAAGAATCATCTAGAAACTCACACAGATCGATCTAGAGATGATCCTAGCCATTGATTAAGTCTTAATCTTGGTCGTTGTTGCTCCAAAAAAGGACTATAAGAGGAGAATACACTTGAGAGGTTCAATTTCTGAGCAGATCGATTTCCAGAGTAGCAGTAGTCAATTGTTGGAGAGGGAGCTAGAGATTGAAGCAGTGTGAGAGGGACATGGACAGTGACCCGGAGGAAAGATTTCCAAATCCGGAGAGCCAACAGCAAGAGGGCCGAGTTATCCCAGAGAGGCAAGGCAGAGGCTCTACGTAGTAGCTTCAGCAAGGCATATTGATTTGCTCGTGAGAAAATTCGTTCTCAGTTCCAGAGGCTGGGCAGAGGTTCCAAAAGGTCGGAGAGACGATTTCCTCAGTAGCTGGAGGCAAAACGACTTCATCAGAGGCAGTTTAAAGCTACACGTGTGGCAGACAACATAAAGGCAGCGCAAAAGAAGCTCATGTTGGGGTTTGGACGACCAGTTTTCTGAAGGCAAGTCGTGTCAGAGATTGCCTATGGGAGAAGGGAAATTCCCTTCAGTATTTTGTCCAGATTTTCTTGTTGTTGATTGCCAGTTTCAGGCATCCAGATTGTACTCAAATTGTTCCTTGCTACATAATATTAAAACCCTCATTTGCTACACCAGTTTTCCCAAGTTGGTTTTTTCTGGGGACTTTTATCCAAAAATAATTGTGTTATTTTTATGTGTGTGTGATAGCATTTCTTCCAATGTTTATTCTTCTGCAATTTTATTTGTGTAGATTGCAATGTGATTTATTCAGTATTACTGTAGCAAACAACAAATAAATTGTTAAATAAAATTAGAGAATAATTCCCAGCTGCTACAATAGGATACCAGTTTGGAATTTCATACTAAAACCCAACATCCCACATTGAAGTCCAATTTTGAACCAAACAACTATATAATAGTTTGACTTGGTCCTCCTTGTCTCCCTTGGAACTTGATTTGGTTGAGAAATATTACTTTTTAACTTGCAACAACTAGTAATATGTTCACATACTAATTTCCCAGTCCAAGAAGCTTTAACATTCCTCTTTGACTCTCCAACTACTATCTTATGCACTCCTACGACTAATTTATGACTCTTCATGAATAGTAATTCGACCTTGGACACATTTTTCCACATATCCAATGCCTTGATGATCTAACCAAGTGTTGCACCTGTTCTAAGTACTATTTGCCTTGTTGTAACAAGTAACAAGCCTCATCTCCTCCAAAATTCGATTGTGCTGCCACATGACCCTGGTCAATGACACATCATCATGCTCAAATAGTAGATCTCTAATCCCTTAAAGATTTGCAAAATGTGATACATGGGTTTTGTTCCTCTCTTCTTGTATACCAATTTTTGACCTGATGCATGTCAACTACTAGCCAATGTTACCCCTATTCTACCACTTGAAAACCTGTAATACCTATTGACCAACTTTGTGCTAGTTTTCTTGAACACAAGTCATATTTAATATCCAAAAACACTATATCCATAACATAAATAATTAAAAATAATTAGATCTGAATTTCATGATAAGAAATAAATAAACCAAAAATGAGGCACATAAAAATTGTTTGACATAGTTTTACCCCAGAAACCCCAATGTGGGGAAAACCAACAAATTTGGACTTCTTATTTAGCCTCAGAAAATTGATTACAGGAAGTACACTAGGAATTTATACAAGCAAATTTCCTTCAGGAACTTCCCTGCACAACCTATTTAAACCAGCTAACTCACAGTACGGCCAATTTGTTTTCGGACTATAAGACCCAACGAAATCAATCCAACAATTTTTCCTAGTATGGCCCAACTGAGCCTTATCTGGCCCTATCAAATTGGCCAAAGTATGTCCTGCTGAATCAACCTATATAGCCTGCGTAATTCAACCTCCATTTCTCCTAATCCCTACCAGTAAAATTATCTTGTCTACTACCCTTCACTTTGCTATCAGTTTGAATTCCATATCCAACTGAAAGGCCAATTCTTGAGGCAATCGTTTTGCCTCTCCAACAACCTACTTCCTCTTTTATAGTTTTCTGGCCATAAATACAAAGTGATTGAGGGTTGAGATTGCATCTCCACACTTGAGATCTATGGTCAACATGTAATCTCAAGTTGACCCTTTTAACTTTATAAAAATTGGCCAACAAAACCAAAAATTAAATTAATGAATTTATGCCTAAGGTCCAAACTTAGGAAATATTTAAATAATTGTTGTGAGAGAAATTTCTAGTGATTTTTTGCATGTCATGGATGTGAAAAATTCAACTACTGAAATCTTATTGCAGCAATTGAATTATTTCTTCTAATTGTAAATTAATTTATCAGTTTATTGCTATGGAAACAATGAAATAATCAAACTACAATCTTCACTAAATTAAATTCGACGGAAGATAAAAATAGGAACTGAGAAATACTAGCACACACATAAAAATTGACACAATTGTTTTTGGACAAATGTCCCCGGAAAAAACCCAATGTGGGAAAATCGGTGCAACAGATGAGGGTTAACATTATTATTATTCAACAACTGAAATTCTGAGTACAATTTATGGATGCCCAACTGGCAATCCAATCTGAGAGAAATACTGGAAAAAATATCCTAGAGAAATCTTCTCCATTCTGCAAATCCATTGAGAATTCCTATAACTGTGAATTCCTATAATTGCGAATTCCTGCAATTATGCATGAATTCCTATAATCGTGAATTCCTACAAATACGTGTGAACTCCTATAATCCGGAATTCCTGCAATTATGTGCAAGTTCCTACAATTACATGTGAATTCCTACAGCCACACACAAATTCCTCCAATGTGGCCCTTTTCTGCAAAAATATTCGGCCTCCTCTCTCTTGACTCTTTTGAAACTGGAAACTCCTCTAGAAATACGCTACTCTACACCTGTCACAGCTACTACTCGATCACTGGCTCAATCATACTGTTGAATCACCTGCTACTGGAAAATCAATTTGCCTTAATCACTAAGTATCTGCAACTAGTGTACCCTCAATATCACTCATGCGTCCTTTTGGCTCAAACTTCTCCCTTGCTAGATCTGTGCAACTGGGTAGCTCGATCTGCCAAGAAATTCGCACACTAAGTGTGTTCATACATCTACCCATCGACTTCTTCTTATAATCTTTTGTTGGGACTCTAACGACCAAGATTAAAGCATAATCAAGGGCCAAGATATTTTCCTAGTCAATCCATGTGAGTTTCTAGATGATTCACACCTTTCTCAATTAATATGGATTAATTAACCCCTTTTCCTAAGTTTAGACTTAGGAAATATTTAAAATAGGCTAATAATCTAATTGAGACAATTCTAGGTGGAATTTCCAAAAACGATTTTTGTGTTATGGAGAACTCCTGTGTTTTAGCCTTTCCACAAAGTTTTGAGACTAGAACACCTCTGATGCTACAAAAACTAACACTTCCACTTAGCGAGGAAGGTGTTCTAGTCTTGCACTATTGCTACAACACCCCGTCTCTGTATCACCCTCTGTCAAGTTGTTGATATCTGGCTATCATGACTGCCTGCTGCTGCCACCAACTACTGCGCAACTTTGATGTTACATCTGTGTTGTTGCAGACACTGCTATATTGCTACCAACTCTGCATTTTCACTACAACTCGCTCTCAACTGTTGTTGCTACTGCTACAACTACTGCAATTGAGAAGCATCCGAAATACTGAATCAACTGTGTCCCTGTGTTGCATTTGTCTCATGAGCATTTGATTTCTACTAGCCTCTGCACTATCCACTAAGGAATTCACGTTGTTGTTGACTATGCACTGAGCCACCTGCTCTGCTATCAACACTGCTCAGCGCTCCTCAACACCTAACTACAACCGTCGCTCCAGAATCTAACCACATCAACTAACACTGATCCATCTTGCTACTGAATATTGTGGGCCCCTGTAGCAAGGTAATGATCCATGAGTAGGACACCTCAATGGACTCTACCCATCGAGCACACTAGAGTCTCATAATCCTCTACCTGGATCTAGTGCCCCACTACCTCCTTTAGAGCCTTGTCCCTTAATGGGACCTGTCTTTGCTTTGCAACTCACACTAGACAACTCGCACTTCCTTTGGTAGTTGTCTTTGACAATTGGAAGTCAATTTGTTGCCCAAATCTGCATTCTGGCTAACTCGTACAGACTGCTCTGGCAATCTCGTATGTCCATCATTAGAAAGCTGCAAAATTTGCGAGACTCAAATTACTGGAGAATATGAACATAAATTTCCTCTCTTTCATGTGGCCCTACTTCTGATATTTTCACTCCCTTCTAGAATGCGCAGTCCTACCTACTGGTTCTACCTCTGCAACTGGAAATTTTAGATTTCTGAAGCTCAAAACCCTCTAAGAGAAGTACTCTCTCTGTGTGCATCTCTTCCTCAACATTGATCTGCTACTGTTGGTCTAGCTGCAAACCAACAACACCCAGACCTGCTCAATGAAATTTTTGATCTGCTCACTGGAACCCTCTATCCAGCAAATCTGCTACAAATTCCTGTGAGTTCTTGCAATCACACTGCAAATTCCTGTAATTGTGAATTCCTGCAATTACGCACAAATTCCTGCAATTATGCATGAATTCTTGTAATTGCAGATTCTTGTAATTACGTGCAAATTCCTGCAGTGCATCCCTCCCGCTACTGAGGTTGATCAACTTTTCTGTCGGCTGCAAACTAAAAGTCGAATCCTTGCCCTTGCAATTCGCACTCTATCTAGATCTAGGAAAAAAATCGCTTAGATCTCTGTTTGAACTGCGAAATTTTCTCCCTCTCCATCTCTGAGCCTCTGATCTGATCAACAATGCTCTTATACCATGTGAAAATTTCAACTACTAAAATCCTATTGCAACAACTAGAATTATTTCTTCTAACTGTAAATTAATTTATCAGTTTATTGCTACGACAACAACGAAATAATCACACTGCAACCTTCACCATATTAAATTTTGTGGAAGATAATAATAGGAACTGAGAAATGCTAGCACACACATAAAAATTGACACAATTATTTTTGGACTAATGTCCTCGGAAAAAACCCAATGTGAGAAAACCGGTGCAACAAATGAGGGTTTTATTATTATTATGCAGCAACAAAAATTCTGAATACAATCTATGGATGCCCAACTGCCAATCCAATCTCAAAGAATTACTAGCAAAAATATCCTAAAGAAATTTTCTCACTTCTGCAAATCCATTGCGAATTCCTGCAATTGTGAATATCTGCAATTACGTGCGAATGCCTGTAATCGTGAATCCTACAATTATGTGCGAATTCTTGTAATCGCGAATTCTTGTAGTTTGGCTCTTTTTTGCAAAATATTTGGCCTCCCCTCTCTTGAATCTTCTGGAACAAGAAAATCCTCCGAAAATCTGCTACTCTGCCCCTCTAACACCTGCTACTTGATCACTAGCTCAAACTTACTATTGAATCACCTGCTACTAGAAGATTGATTTTCCTTGATCACTGAGTATCTGCAACTGGTGTACCTTCAATCTCACTCATGTGTCCTTTTGGCTCAAACTTCTCTGTTGATAGATCTGTGCAACTGGGTAGCTCGATCTGCCAAGGAACTCAGACACTGAGTGTGTTCCTCCATCTGCCCATCGACGACTTTTTATAATCTTTTGTTGGGACTCCAACAACCAAGATTAAAACTTAATCAAGGGCCAAGATTATTTCCTAGTCGATCCATGTGAGTTTCTAGATTATTCAAACCTTTCTCAATTAATACTAATTAATTAACCCACCTTTCTCAATTAATACTGATTAATTAACCCCTTTTCCTAAGTTAGGAAATATTTAAAAATAAGCTAATAATCTAATTGAGACACTTCAAGGTGGAATTTCCTAAAACGATTTATGGGTTATGAAGAACTCTTGTATTTTAGCCTTTCCATAAAGTTTCGAGACTAGAACACCTCCGATGCTACAAAAACTAACATTGGAACTTAAGCAGAATCACCTTCCAAGCTACATTTTCAACGCTCCCTCTTAGCCAGGAAGGTATTATGCACCACCCCCAGCTTGTCTCTAAAGAATACAAATTTCCCCTTCATCAAAGCTTAAAGCTTGGTCAAGATGTCTACTACCTACTCATCTGTCGGTACATACTGTAGCATTATTGTCCCCTTCTACACACAATCTAGAATCAAGTGGTACCTAATATTGATGTGTTTCAACATGTCATGAAACACCAAATTCTCCAAGCCCTAGAGAGGCCTCCTTATCCTTAAAGGGATGAGGAAAAGAAGGTGAAGAAAGAGAGATTTTCAAGTTCAAGGTGATCACCATGGATTTAAGACCAATGCCTAGAAATTGGGAGAATTGGAGTCAAAGATGATCTCAATATGGCAATTTGCTCTTCAAGGAGACCTAGAAGCAGCTTCACTACCCTTAATGAAGCAACTACACAACACTTCTACATATTTGTACTTCGTTGACAATTGCTAACAGAGTTTCAAGGATACATGTGCAATGAATCCCCTGCGAACAAACATTCATTCATTCATTATCTATGAATAACACATGAAAACCAGTAGTTTCAATGTTTAGAAAATATTTCATCAATTAGGGCACATTAATAACCATGAGACAATATTCCATGCATTAGACATTAATCAAAATTATAAATATAGCATTAAATAGCCCTTACAAGACTATGAAGAACATATCCGTCCATCACAATGCCAAAAATAAGCTCCAAGAGAGATAGTGAAATTATGCAAACATTAAAATTCATCCAAATCATCCAAATTCCTCTAAAATTGCAAGTCTGAAATTCTCAAGAGAGATATTGAAAATCCAAGTGATCATTGAGGTGAGAATAGGTCTCACCAATTTATACAAGTACTAAGACTACAAAATACAAATCATAAAGCTCCTCCATGTGCCTAATGTGCTAATTTACCCACCCATGGTTACAAGCCAACCATGATAGCTTTTAAAATTATTTTATCTTTTTCTCAAGCCCACATGTACTTGATGTCAACCATGCAAGGTAGGCTAGAGAGGCAACGTTGAGGCCTCTTGTGCTCAAACTGTGGAAGAGGGCCTCAAAATTGATGATGAATAGGGGCATGCCCTCCACATGTTGCATTAACATCTCCAAACCCCTATTTGGGATTTGTGGGCTCCAAATGGGTCTCATATGTATCCAAGTGGCTGAAGATCAAGTTGATGCTCCATCAATGAGGTCTAGAAGATGACACATGCCCTCCCATGTCTCCTTAGGAAATACATAACCTCCTCTACGCCTTGGAACAACTATCATGTGTCGAGTGCAATTTGTAGCTCGCTAGGCAACATGGTCCAAGTGCATCATCATCTGTGAATAATTGGGGCGCAATCAAGCAAATAGTTGTGCTAAAAAAGCCCATGGTGTGGCAATCAATGCTCTGCATGGATGGAAGCCCATGGCTCTCAATGCTCAACCTACAAATTCCATTATGATCCTCTAGAGGGCTTGGATCCTGTATAGAGAGGCCAAGTCCAAGATGAAAGCCCACCTACAATCTTGTATAAGATCCACTGCGTCTCCTCACCTTCCAATATAATAATTCATTAGTGCAATTGAGTAAATAAGCTTGCTTATCAAGGGTAGAAGTGAACACTTCATAGTGGGTTTCCCTTCCAAATTTGGGGTTTTGAAAATGCATTGGTGTTACCTTCCAGGGTAGGAGAGGTTAATGAAGGACCCTATTAGGTGTTTCCAACCTCTAGGGAAATGAAAAGTCCAAGGTACACCCCCCTCAAGTGGTTGGTGTCATGGAAATAGTGATGGAAGAAGTGAGGACAAACGGAAGGCTCCAAGCCACATGCCATGGTACAAGGGTAGCTATGATGAGGAAAGCCCACACTTTGGGTATATGAATGTAGGCGGGAGAAATCGTGGTAAATGAGTTACCCCAATCTTTGTTTTCCACCCTTCTTCACTTTCCTTTTGCCTTTCATTGATTTTTCTTCATTTTGCTACTCAGGGCTGAAGGGGATGAGAGCATGGTGTGTAAGATATTACAATGATTACCCCCTTAAAGTGGGGCAGTTCATTGCCCACTAGGGGTTGGGACATTCATGGGTTCCTTAATGATGCAAGGGGCACTCATTGGGGCCCTAGGAATCAGGGTGAAGGCAATAATGATAGGGGGTAGAGTTCACATTTGGTTTTTGCCCACATGCTAAATTTTATTGTCCTGGCCATCTTTTGCATTTCGTGGTACTTTTCCTATTGAATGTGGCCATATTATTCTTTTATCTTTCTTTTTAGTTGCATCAACTTTTGGGGCTTCGTTCCAGGCCTGACCCGTGGTGTGGGCAAGGGGAAGGGGAGGCTAACACCTTGTGGACCCAATGGACAAATGTGGACCCAGATAGGGAAAATGGGAGAAGGGCTTGTAATGAGCGGAAGGGAGTGAAATATATGATATCGAGAAGCGGGACCAAACAACCAAAATTAGGGTTTCTTAGGTAGTGTTGCTCCTAAAGCTAATAACTGTGAAAATTCTATCACTACAACATCTGATTTACTTTGCCTACTTATTCTCAATAATTTATTTATGAAATTCCTTCAATAAACATTAAAATAAATTATGTTGTAGATATCACACCATAATACAGAAACAAACACATGCACAAGAATCAACACATCGACACAGATATTTTGGACAACAATCCCCTAAAAAACCCAATGTGGGAAAACTAGTGCAGCAAGAGAGGATTTTAATATTCAGTAATTCTTTAGTACAACTGGGTGCCAAACTGGCTTACCCAACAGAGAGAAAAATTCTCCAACACTTCTCCCAGTTCCAACATCAACCTGGCTAACCCCTGCGTAGCTCCTAGACACTCTGCGTCAGCCCCTACTTGTTTACGTCAGCCATGGGCCTCTCTGCGTCACCCACGCAGACCCTCTAGTGACTACGCAGTCTCCTGTTGCCTCAGCGTCTGCCTGAAAGGCCTACGTCTACCTCTCCTGCCTCTACGCTGGTCTTCTGTTGTTGATCCTCACTCTCTTCTCCGTACTTGCTGCTCTCAGACCACTAGTTCGAATTTCTCAGCCAACCCCGCTCTAGAAATCAAATTGACTGATCTCCCTCAGTGTGTTCTCCAACTGATCCTCAAGCCTCTTCTTATACTTTGCTTGTTGGTCCATCAACGACCGAGATTAAGTCCCTAATCAATGGCTAAGATTAGATCTCGTTTGATCCATGCCTTTTGGACAATTCTAACTCAGTTTTATATTAATTCACATTAATATTTTATTTTCCCTAAGTTTTGTCTTAGGAACTCCACTAAAAATATTAATTATTTTAATATCTTCCAAACTGGTTAGATTCTGCCCAAACCATTTCTGGGTCTTGGAGATCTCATGTGATTTAGCCTCTCCCTCTTAGCGAGGATTGTGCTCTAGTAATACTCCTCACTGAGTATCACCCTGATCATCTGATATTGGTCCTTGTGCTGATGCTAAGCCTCCCTGCCCAACATCCTCTGCACTATTGCATCTTGTATTGCTGCTCATGGCTTTGCTACTGCCACTGTTTCATTTGTACGACAACTCCCTCTGCATCCGTGTTGGCACTGGTCCTTTTCTCCCAACACTGCATCCGCATTGCAACTCGCTCTGCATGCGTGTTGCTATCACCCCCATTTCTACTACTGAAATGGGTTCTTTACCATCCCCATCTTTTCCCTTAAGTGATCAAACTTTTTCCTTCCAAGGGCTTTGGTGAGGATGTTCGCCACCTGTTCTCCTGTAGGAGTGTAGCTCAACTTTACAATTCCTCGTTGGACACAATCCCTGACAAAGTGACACCGGATATCAATATGCTTTGACCGATCATGAAACACTGGATTCTCAAAGAGATTGATGCAACTCTGATTATTGCACATGATCCTGGTCACCTCCATTTTCCTTCTAAATAGGTTCACAAGCAATTTTTTAAGCCATATGGCCTCACACGAAGCTGTGCTCACCGCCATATATTCTGTCTCAGATGAGCTCAAAGCCACGAACTTCGGTTTCCTACTGCACCAGGAAGTCATTCCCGATCCAATGTTGAAACAGTACCCAAAGGTACTTTTCTGATCCACTGAACTTCCTACTCAATCTGCATCAGTAAATCCACTCAATCTGATATCCTTAACCCTGGTGTACAAGAGTCGATAATCAACTATTCCCTGTAAATACCTGAGAACATGTTTGGCTATTGCCCAGTGCGCCCTCTTCGGTTCCACAATGAATTGCCTGAGGGTGTTGACAGCGTAGCAAATGTCTGGCTTGGTATTGACTAGATACATTAGGGACCCTATGAGCTGCCTGTATAGGGTGGGATCAACATCCTTGTCTTCTGATGCATCAATATTCTTCCAGTTGGTGATCACTGGAGTAGCCATGGGTCTACAGTGTTTCATCCTGAATCTTTTAAGGATTTCTCTAGTATACCTCCCTTGCCCAAGAAAGATCTCTCCCTTCTGCTGCGAAACTTCCAACCCTAGGAAGTAATGCATCAGTCCCAAATCCTTCATATCAAATTTTGTGGCTAGATTCTTCTTGCAGTCCCCAATGATCCTGGATGATCCTGTCAGAAAGAGATCATCCACATATAATACTAAAATTAGCGGTTCATTCTATATAACCAGATAGTAGAGATTTGGATCTACGTCACTCTTGACAAATCCCATCTTTTGCAAGTAGCCATCGTTTCGACCATACCATGCTCTAGGTCCCTGTTTCAACCTATACAAGGCTTTCTTCAATCTGCATACATGAGATTTCTTCTCATGTGTCTCAAAGCCCTCTGGTTGTTCAATGTATACCTCTTCTTCTATTACCCCGTTCAGAAAAGTTGTTTTGACATCCATTTGATGAATCTCCCACCCCATCTGCGCTGCAAAAGATATCACAGTCCTAATAGATGTATACCTGGCTACCAGGGGAAGGTCTCCTCGTAGTCAATTCCTTCTTTTTGAGCATACCCCTTAGCCACAAACCTGACCTTGTATTTCTCAACACTGCCGTCTGCAGCGTATTTGATCTTGTAGATCCATCTCGAACCTACTAATGATCTGTCTTGAGGCCTTGGCACTACCTCCTAGACATCATTCACCATTATGGAGTTGTACTCCTCTACCATCACATCCAGCCAAACTTGATGTTGAGCTACCTCCTGGAAACTAGCAGGCTCCCCATCCTAAGCTACATATGCCTGATATCTATCTGGCTGTTTTCGCTCCCTCTTATTGTTTCTTGGTGCACCGATGAAGTCCTTTGCATCTCGTAGAATCTGACGAAGTTCCCTACTAGTTCTTTCTCGGCCAGTAGGTGCCTCTATTAGCTCCTCCTCATCCTGTGAATCTTCTTGATCCGAGGAAGAATTCTTTACTTCTGTTGGTTGAAGAGGTTTAACCAATGGCTCTTCTTTTCACTGCTCCTCGAAAGGCATCTCATGAGATTTTCTGAAAGCCCTTTCCTCCATGAACTTTACATCTCGTCAAACCACTACCTTCCTGCTCCCTGGAAGATAAATTCTGTATGCCTTAGCATTCTCGCTATATCCCACTAGATATCCCTTTTCCACATTTTGATCCAGCCTTTTTCCTCTTTTCCTCGGGTATGCAGCAATATGCTAAACTCCCAAATATCCTGAAATCACTGAGTTCAGGCGTCTTCCCTGCGACAACTTTCTATGGAGTAATCTTGCCCAATGCCTGATGAGAGGTCTTGTTCTGAACATAGATTGTTGTGTTGCATGCTTCTGCCCACAAGAATTTTGGCATATCCTGATCATACATCATGGGCCTAGCTGCTTCTACAATAGTCCTATTCTTCCTTTCTGTTACTCCATTCTGCTCCAGATTGTACGGAGCTGTCCACTCTCTTCTGATGCCCTCCTTAGCACAAAAATCAATGAAGTCCTTATCGACATACTATCCTCCATTATCTGAGCACAAAACTTTTATTTTCTTCCCAGTGAGATTCTCCACAAGAGCCTTGAACTCGTTGAATCGACAGAAAACCTCATCCTTGGTTTTCAAAAAATAAATCCAAGTTTTCCTTGAGTGGTCATCAATAAAGGTAAGGAAATACTCGGCACCACTAAGAGCTTTGGTGGACATAGGTCCACAGATATCTGAGTGTATCAATCCTAGTACACTCTTGGCCCTGTGTTTACTCCTAGGAAATGCTGCCTTGGCACACTTTCCTAAAGCACATGCTCGGCATGCATCATCTCGTTCCGTACTAAGATCCGGAACTCCTGTTACAGTGCTCCTAAAGATTCTCAGAGCCCCATGGTGCAAATTTCCCATTCTTATGTGTCATAGTTCGTTCAATTCCTTGTCTCCATTACTGCCTATTAGTGCCATTGGTGATTCTAGTTGTAATCTGTACAACTTGTTACTTTTGATCCCGATCCGCACTTTCTTTTTCCAGCTCGGGTGTTTGACGTATACCTTCTCCTTGATGAAGTAGACATCATAGCCCTGGCCTTGAAGTTGCGACATGGAAAGTAAGTTCATCCCCAATCCTGGTACATGCAGCACATTTGTAGCGCGGAACCGTTCTCCCAATTCTATTTAAAAACTATGGTACCCTTCCCTACTGGAGTACACTTTGCCTTGTTCCCCATGGTGATTTGAAAGTTCATCTTCTCTTCTCGATACTCTGAGAAACATTCCCTGATTCCCGCCATATGCCAAGAGGCTCCACTGGTTCAAGGGTGGAAAGAAAGGTCTGATGGAGTTAGGGCAGGTGTCAAGGGTTTTGTATTATTTGAGCAAAGCAGTAAAGGTCACAGCAGGAAGGAAGCAGTCAACGGTCTTCATAGAAGGTGTTCATAATAGTATTATCAACAAGCATTACTCTACCGCTAAGCAAGCAATTAAGGAATCAGAAGCGTTGAAGCAGAAGTCGAAGTCAAAGGTAAAGAAAGGGCACAAAGTGTTGCCATAGTAGAACTATAGGTCGGCCACTGACGAGTAGTCCCACTATGGGGGACCTAACCAAAGTTTGGTTAGGTCCATCGGCCAGCATTAGAAGATCGATGAGCCTAGCAAGGGGTTAGTTAAAGGTAATCGGTCCACTCTCGCCGAGCTATAGCAGCCAGGTCATGAGGGACAATGCGTCCAACAAATAGCCGTAAAAGGTAAATCAGTGTCGAGGGTATGTCCCGAATCTGGGGAGGTCATCTGATGAACGGAGCGGTACTGTTGACCATATATAGCTATATTTCGATGTTACATTCACTGTGTAAATGACCTTATTAAAATGGTTCTAAAATTACAGGGAAGTAATTTGCATTACAGTTATTATATTAAGTAGTGGGTCATATATATATATATATATATAATATATATAATATATATATTATATATATCTAACTATCGTTTGTCCTTCTGCACATGGCATTTTTAATAAAGCAACTCATCTTTCGCTACAAATTTGCTAATAAACTACCGTTTGAGCAACCCAACAATGAAGCCCAACCCCTGATCCCACCTAGTCTAGCAATGACTGGTCTCCTGTAAGCTATTATCAATTGGGTTCCAAACCATGGTTCGAAAACAGGAGGATACGCCATGCTAATGTGCCTTAGAATGATCCACATCTCCGGGTCAGGCGCTGATGAGCTGCGTATTACATCGTGGAACCACGCAAACATTTGACTGTTCCCACAAAGAAATACTATATACCATACTTCTGATGATGTAGAACTAGTCATACAAGCCACTTTTCTTCCATCCTGGAAGCCAACATGGAGAAATCAAAATCTCTTGTTCAATTTTCTGAAAATCTATGTGAGTCCCCTGAGGTGGATGCCTCTGCATCATGGTCTCAACCCATAACTGATTTTCCTTTCCTGTATTTGATTACTCGCTTTGATACCATGTCAAAATTCTATCACTACAACATCTGATTTACTTTGCCTACTTATTTTCAGTAAGTTATTTATGAAATTCCTTCAATAAACATTAAAATAAATTTTGCTGCAAATATCACACCATAATACAGAAACAAACACATGCACAAGAATCAACACACCAATGTAGCTATTTTGGACAACAGTCCCGGGAAAACCCAATGTGGGAAAACTAATGCAGCAAGGGAGGATTTTATTATTCAACAATTCTTCTGTACAACCGGGTGCCAAACTGGCTTACCAAATAGAGAGAAAAATTCTCCAACACTTCTCCCAGTTCCAACGTCAACCTGGCTGACCTCTACGTAGCTCCCAGACACTCTACGTTAGCACCTGCTTGTTTGCGTCAGCCCTGGGCCTCTCTGCATCACCCACGCAAGCCCTCTAGTGACTGCGCAATCTCTTGCTACCTCAACGTCTCCTTGAAAGGCCCTGTGTCTGCCTCTCCTGCCTCTGCGCTGGTCTTCTGTTGCTGATCCTCACTCTCTACTCCGTACTTACTATGTCCTGCTGCTCTCTAGACCACTAGTTTGAATTTCTCAGCTAACCCCGCTCCAGAAATAAAACTAACTGGTCTCCCTCAGTGCGTTCTCCAAATGACCCTCAAGCCTCTTCTTATACTTTTCTCGTTGGTCAATCAACGACCGAGATTAAGTCCCTAATCAAGGGCTAAGATTAGATCTGGCTTGATCCATGACTTTTGGACCATTCTAACTTAGTTTTATATTAAATTCACATTAATATTTTATTTTCCCTAAGTTTAGACTTAGGAACTCCATTAAAAATATTAATTGTTTTAATATCTTCCAAACTGGTTAGATTCTGTCCAAACCATTTCTGGTTCTTGAAGATCTCATGTGCTTTAGCCTGTCCACCAATTTTGGTGTCTAGAGCACATCCAATTCTACCCCAAATCATAATAGCCAATAAAGGAGATCCCACAGGATTAGTATTCAAGATTAACTCCCCAGTTGAGGTAAGAGAACAGGGGTATAGTCAAAGCCCTTCCTTCATCCAAGTTGCCCAATAGTACATGCCCAAGAAAAAGAAGGAACAAGGCCAAGCTTTTGTAGCTGAGTCATTCATCTGGGAGACCGAGCCGCATTTCTTTTGGAGGGAAAAATTCATCATCCTTGAGGAGGTCGAATTCCAGACTTTTGGGAGTCAATTACACTAATTTCCAGGAGGCTGAAACTACTTATCTTAGAGGTTGAGGTATTATTCTAGAGAAGCATATTTTAGAGGTTGAAATTATCTTGTGGAGGTCGAGTTACCTTATGAAACTGAATTTATTCAAAGCCTGAGTTGTCCTTGTAGAGGTCAATTTGTTCTCATTACCATATTTGCATTGGAGGGTCCAAGTTACCATTATCTACAGGAATTTGAGTTGTGATCAGACCTAGTTCATTTTCCTTATTGGGTTGAGTTCATTTATTACAGAAGCCATGGACCGAGTTTTTCCTTTTTGATTCAGTTGTGTTAGAATTGTATTCAGGTTCGTAAATTCCATTTGCATTGTAATTCCTCTTATCAAATTAATAAAATGTTGGATTTTCCCTTCATATATTTATACTAACTTGTTTATTACTTTGCTCACAAAGTGTTTGAGGAAATCACTGTTCATCAAGTGTTTGATGAAAGACATCAAAGAAAATTTTAAATTTTGTGGGTTAAAATAGCATATTTCGAAAAAAAGGCATATTACATTCCTCCAACCGATTTGTGCTATAATAGAAATCACTACCTTGATGGATGAGTGTCTGGCTACTAGGGCGAAGGTCTCATCATAGTCAATCCCCTCCTTCTAAGAAAACCCCTTAGCCACAAATCGGGCTTTGAACTTATCCACACTACCATCAACAGTGTGATTAATCTTGTAAATCCATCTAGATCCAACCATAGATTTTCCGTCTGGTTGTGTTACAGCCTCCCAAACACTATTCTTCATGACGGAAGCGTACTCTTCCACCATAGCATCCACCCACACATGATCCGTGAATGCTTCTTGAAAGATGGAAGGCTTGGCCTCAACTAGCTCACTCATTAAGGTGCTTGACTTCCATATAATAAGGTAATAATTTTCTAATCTAAAATCCCTACATAATCTTGAGGGGCTAAAGGCCCTCTCTACAAATTAATTAATCCAAAATAATACAATTTTTGGCTTCCAAGGCCACATGTGAACAACAAAAAAGGGTGTTGGTGTAGTTTCCAACCTGTAAAGGCCCTTCAACTACATGATTTTCTCCAAAAGTCTTCTAATATGCTACCTAAAATGCCTCTAAATTCATGCACACAACCTCAAATGGTGGACACTCTACCAAATCAGCTCGTAGTGCCCCAAAAATGTCCTTCAAAGTGGGTGAAAAAGCCATCCACAAACAGTGCAACATCCCCAACAATGGGTACATGTGGGATTCAAAACTACCATGCACTCATTTAACCTGTGAACAAACTCCCCAAGCTCCTTCAAAAGTAGGTGCACAGCCCACCCCCCAAGTGGCCTCCACGGATGGCTTCCAAAGAGGCACTATTCTCAAGCCATGCATAACTTAGGTGGAAAGTGGGCCTTAAAGACCAACACTCACTGTCCAAAGGAACAAAATGGTTAGTTTGCTCCACCCTCAAAGATACTCTCAAGGGAAACATCCCTTCCACTAATCAAGTGAATAATACCCCATTTCTCCTCCAAATGATGGTGGAAGGCTCTAAATCAGCACTCAAGGTAGTCTTGTAGGTTCTAAAATAGCCTTGGGCTTGAATAATGGATAAGGAATATCCCAAATAATACACTCGGCCTTAATGACCTTTAGATGCAAGGTGGCCCTCTAATGAGAACTCATTGTAGGGCTGGATTGGGTCATAAACATTATTTTTTTTTAAACACAAGGATAGGTTGGATTCAACGAAAAACCATAATCCAGAGTTCCAAACAAGTCTATACACATCATTCTTAACCGCACTCCTTTACCTCCAATGATTTGAGCACATGGTCTGAGGCTAGCTTGTTGGGTACTGTGATTTCCTCACTAGCAAGCTGCACTCTAGCTCTACCAAATATATATACATAGATATAAAGTCACACTAACTTTATCAAACCATTTTGCCCTATACTGTTGGCAGGAGAAAAAAGAGAGTGACTAATACAGCAATTTTGAGGTTGATTTGCTGCTAAGAACTCGCTACTCTGTTCTTTCATTAATCTTTGCATAGATTTTTCAAGATAGTCAATCTAAACTAGACCTATAGGCTCGGGTGTGCCTTTGCTAATGGGCAACAAAGTTATATTGTTATCAAATGCTGAAGTACATATTCTATAGGTCGAACAATCCTTGGCTACATGTTCAAATTTGCCAAAACTACCATTCAAAGGAACTTTATAGCACTGATATGGCTAAATCATTTGCCATAAGGTTTTGTATGCTAATTGGGCAGATTAGTGATGCCAATAAAGAGTTGCAAATTCATGGAATGATTATGTTTTGCTTAGCATTGTTCATCTCTAAGCTGGGTTTATCATTTTCCTGTAGCTATCACTTGTTGTTTTGAAGGTAAAATAGGCTCTAAATTATGTTCGTAATGCTACATCACAGACGTATCTGGATCCCAACCCTTCTCATAAGGCTGAAAAATGCTATCAACAAAACTCAAAATACCACTTACTCGTAGCAGAGTTTGTGCTTGCAATTTTTTTTTTGAAGTTATGACTGGGCCCATGAATTCATCATTTCAGATGACAATTGTAACACTGCTTAGGATCATTTGAAGTTAAGTTTCTTAAAACCCCGAACTAAGTGACCCACAAAATGATGGATAAGAGACCATTGGCATCAGTAGAACTAAGAGAAAGTTCCAATGTAAGCTGATTTGCATAATGTTCCTAAGTAGAAATATAAGTGATATTCTAGACAAATAAATAGTGCAACAACATAAAAATAAAAACATGCATTATGCACCCATAAAAACAACACTGTAAATCTGGAATTGTTGAGCCATATATTATAAAATTTGAGAGCATAGGTAAAATATAAATGAGATGGTGCACCTGGGCTTGTCTCAAGGACAAGCTGGACCAAACCCAGGTGATGGAATAGCTGAGCTGAAGGCTGCCCAGATGCTGCACCACTTTGCACTGCGCTATCCCAGTAAAACTAGTGTCCCACTGAACTTTGACCTGTTGGAATGTGCCCAAAAACCACCCAGAAAATTATATAATTTCATCCTTAGACTCCTTGGACAAAATCTAGAAAAACCCAGAAGGGAATTTCTCTAGTTTTGACTTTGGATTTTCGACCTCCTTGGAGCTCTCCCAAGCTGCTGCTGCCAAATTCGACTTGTAGGAAAAAACCTGCAAATCCACCTAAAAACACCCCTAGAATGTTGGGTTCACCTGTGATGACTGACTCCTTGCTCCTTGGATGATTCTTGGCCCGAATGGCTGCTCTCCTAAGCACCACGAATTCGCTGCCTAAGGCCTCTATGCAATCCCTTTGCCCAGAAATTCGTAATGTTGTAATCCGTGATTGGATGGCTGCAAAAATCAGTGAAAATGTCCTCAACCAACCGCCTTTCCAGCTCTTGGAACTCCTAGCAAGCTATGGACCTCCCAACAATCTATGGACCTCCCGGCTGGTTCAATCTGCTTCTGTGTGTTTCTGGCTGCCCAAAAAATACGCAGTCTCCTCCTTTGCATCGCTGGATGAAGTGGATGTCAATGCTGGAACCTTTGAAATCTTTGTGGAACAGCCTCCCTAGGGTAGGTACGTATAGTCCCCGGAAGTAGAGGTTGAATCTCCCCTACGGAAGATCCGTGGCTAAACAGCTGGTAGACTCACTAAGCAACAAAGTGTACAAAGGTAAGTTTGTTTATCAAAGGATTAAGATGCTGCATAATGAGAGCTCCTTCCTCTTTTATCACCGTGGGTCCTCTTAGCCTCTTGTGGGCCCCTCCTTCCACTAATTTGATTCCCTCCAACACATGCCTTGGCCAAGTTCGAATTATTCATGTGGGTAGCCCCCAAATTCCACTAGCTGCCATAAATAAAGTCGAATTGCCTATAGTTCCTAAGTTCTGCGTGTGGGGTCCTCCTCCTAAGCCGAAAACGATGTCAAAATTGTGTAGCTACAACCTATGACTAATATATTTGAGAAGGGACATGATAGTCCTCACCTCCCAAATGTTGCTTGCCCTCAAGCAACCTCAAAGCCGAGTGCTCCAGTATGTACTCACCCTCCCTGGTGGCATCCTCTTCCGACAAGTTCTTCCAGCGTACCAAAAACTCCCTGATGGTCTTGCTCCTCAGTCTCCTCTCCCTGCTATCCAGAATGGCCTCTGGTTCCAACACCAAATGGCCCTCATCATCCAAAGGGGGTAGATTAGCTGCTGCGGTCACCTGTTGTTCCAACACCTTCTTTAAGCATGAGACATGAAATATGTTATGGATTCTACTCCCTGGAGGCAACTCTAGCTCATAAGCCACCTCCCCAACCCGCCTAGTCACCTGGTAGGGCCCATAGAAGCGTGGTTGTAGCTTCTCGACCCCCTTTTGTTTCATCATAGACTGTCTGTAAGGCTGCAACCAGAGGTATTCTAAGTCCCCCTCCTCAAAGTGCCTCTCTATCTTGTGTAAATTTGCATACAATTTTCACTGAATTTGGGCTGTCGCTAAATTACTTTTAAGAGCTTTGAGGATATCTTGGCTCTCTTGGACCCAATATTTGGCCTTTGGGGCCTGGCTGTCTCCGAAAATAACATCAGCAAAAGTTAGTGCATCATAACCATAGAGGGCATGGAAAGCAGTCATACCGATAGACATGTGGTGTGTGGTGTTGTAGCAGAACTCGCCCAAGTGCAACCACCAAATCCACGTCCTCTACTGACATGTCACATAATTCCTCAGGTACCCCTCCAACCACTGGTTGACCCTCTCCATCTGACTGTCCGTCTAAAGGTGATAATTGGTGCTAGGAGTGAGCTCCATCCCAACCAACCTGAAGAGCTCCTTGCCAAAAGCCACCATTAAATCTATTGTCTTTGTTGCTCACAATGTTCTTGGGGAGCCCATGTAGCCTGAAAACCTCCCAGAAGAACAACTTGGCAGCATGTGCATTCGTGTATATAGTGGCGATGGTGAAGAAGTGGGAAAATTTGATCAACCTATCGACCACTACATATATGCAATCCTTCCCCTGTACCGTGCGGAGCCCAGAGATGAAATCCATCGAAATACTTTCCCATTTCCCCTCCGGAATGTAAAATAGATGTAGTAGCCCTGCAGGGTGAGTCAGCTCCCCCTTGTTCCACTGGCAGGCCTCACACTCCCTTACGTGATGCAGCACGTCCTACTTGAGGCCTTTCCACATGAACCTCTCCCGAACAGCCATGTAAGTCTTTCGAAACCCCTGGTGTCTGGACAGTGGTGAATCGTGAGCTACCTAGAGTACCCTCCCCTCAACTGCAAGTTGGGAACCAAGTAAATGTGCTCCTTGTAATAGATGACCTCATCCATCACACGTTAATGCTCATGTACTTTTGTCCCCTCCAGCACCTCGCAGTTCTTCCTGTCCTTGGAGTACTCTACCAATAGCTAAGCCTTCCAATCCTGCTAGATTCTCATGAGAGATAACCCAGCTGGTCTCCTTGATCGAGCATCGACAACCACGTTGTGCTTACCCCGCACATACTCAATAGCAAAATCGTAGGTCTGCACCTCACTGACCCATCTCTGCTGCCTTCATTGAGGCCTTGTTGCCCCATGAAATGTCGAAGACTGTTGTGATCAGTCTTCACTCGAAATCGGTTGCCCACTAAGTACTAGTGGAACTTGGCCAATGCATGCATAATGGCCAGCATCTCCTTGTCATATATGGAATATGACAGCTCATGTGGTAGGAGCTTTCGACTGTCCAAAGCTATGGGATGCGCCTCCTGTGACAATACGGCTCCAACTCCTATCCCTGATGCATCACACTCCACCGTGAATGGCTGGAAAAAATCCGGGAGTGCCAGAACAGGGCAACTGCTCATCACCTCCTTGAGGCGATTGAGGCGGCCTCTGCTCCATTAGTCCATGTGAACGCTGCCAACTGTGAGAACCCTTTGACAAACTTCCTGTAATAAGCCCAAGAAGCCTCTCAGTGTAGTCACATCTCGGGGTACTGGTCAATCCTGGATGGCTCAAATCTTCGCCTTGTGAACCTTCACTCCGTCTGCTCCAATGATATGCCTGAGATAAAGCATCTCCGTCAATTCAAACTTGCACTTGGAGAGGCATAAAACTGCTGCTCCTCCAGAATGCGTAGTACCTCCTCCAAGTGTTGGAGGTGCTCCTCCCATGTCTGGCTATAGATCAGGATGTCATAAAAAAATACTAGCACAAACCCTCTTCAGCTGGCCCCAAAAGATATGGTTCATGCAAGACGGAAATGTGGTGGGAGCGTTGGTTAATCCAAATGGCATGGCCAGAGACTCAAAGTGCCCATAGTGGCACTAGAATGTTGTCTTTGGGATGTCTTGATCCCGAACTCTCATCTAGTGGTACCCTGAATGCAGATCAATCTTAAAGAACTACTTGGCTCCTCTATGTTGATTTGGGGTAGCATCAAATGTGCTCTAGCCACGAAATTTGGTGGAGAGGTTGGAACACATGAGATCTCCAATACCCAGAAGGGGTTTGGGCTGATTATAAACAGATCAAGAGATATTAAAATAATTAATATTTTTAATGGAGTTAATGTGTATTAATATGAATCTGTGTTAGAATGGTCCAAAAGACATGGATCAAGCTAGATCTAATCTTCTCCATTGAGTAGGGACTTAATCTCGGCCGTTGATATGTCAACAGGAAAAGTATAAGAGGAGGCTTGAGGGTCACTTGGAGAGTACACCAGAGTGATCAGTCATTCTATTCTCTAGAGTGGGGTTTGCTAAGAGAGATGGAATTAGTGATTGGGAGAGCAGCTGAGGGGCATTGATTACAAAGAAACAGAAAAGGCAGAGATTGTGCCAGGAGAGCAGTGTAGCAGCCAATGAGAGTGACGCAGAGCCAGCAAGGGCTCAAGCGTTGCACAGAGCACCAGAGAGGCCAGCGTGTCTAACGCAGAGGCCCAGAAAACTGGTGCAGGGCCTCCTAGGGCTGATGCAGGCTAAGAAACACCGACGCAGGGCCAGCATGAGACAGAGAGCAGTTGACGCAGTCCAGATTAGGCAGACGTTGGGGTTGCAAAGCAGTTTTGTGCAGAGGAGCTGCCGGAAGGATTTTTTGGGGTTTCAGCCAGCAGATTTCTCTCAAATTGTGAGGTAGAGCTGCTAAGGAAATTCTCTGTTGGGTAGGCCAGTTTTGGCACCTAGATTGTACTCTGATATTGCTTAATAAGAAAACCCTTAGATAACTGCACTAGTTTTCCCGCATTGGGTTTTTCCGGGGACATTGGTCCAAAAATAATGGTGTCATGTGGTGTGTTTGTTCTTGTTTCTTTTAATTGTTGATCTGTAATATGTTGAGCATGCACTGGTGTTTATTTTCAGTATTTACTTTGT
>APFE030244008.1:37723-66778 GCA_000404065.3 Pinus taeda
GTCTCTATCTTCTTTCAATTAGAAACTTCTTTTACAATGATTTTGTATTGGTGCAGTCCTTTACCAGTACGCAGGCTACAACCTGCAGAGAGCTAAAACTCTCTCTCGTTTTCCAGTCTCTCCTGGAAGGGAGCTACAAACCCCTTAGCTCTTTTACTTCTTTAAGGACCACGTTTCATAAATTTTCAGACTAGATCCATGAACATCAAATAATCATTGTGTAAATCACCCAATCTCCTTATACAATGAACCAATGAATCACCCAATTCTTCAGAATGCTGTAAACAAAAAAGTAATACAGAAATCTAAACCCAGAATTCTGTTGCAATAGATAAAAGATAGTCAACAAAAGTTTCAAGATAAGTCTGCAACTTCACCAACAGGGGCCTGCGTATATCCACAGCTCTTCTGAGTCTGAACTGCGCAGATCCACACTGGTCGTTCTTCTGCTCTGCGTACTTTTCTTCAGATCCACACCTTTACTTTCTGACTTACAGCGTACATCCGCATTGGGCTTTCTGCTTTCATGCGTACCTCGCACTTCACCTTTTTCTGTGTTGTGTGCGCCTCACATTGTGCCTTCTCCTTTGCTGCATACCCTACACTGCGCCTTTGGTTGCGCTGCGTACCCCTGCACTAAGCCTTTTACTGCGCTGTGTATCCCCGCATTGCGCCTTCGGATCGCCTGCGGGCTTTTGATTAGGGCCAAATTTGCATTCCTTCAATGTGCCATAGTCAGTCAGATCCACAGATCTGTTCATGCGCCTGAGAGATCATGACATGTCAATAGATTCACTTTAAGTTATATCCTTGATTTAGATCTAGCTTTTAAAACCAAACACCCAACATTTCAGATCTTAAGATATTCAAATTTCACAAGTGTCTGGCCAAGAGATCCCCTTTCCTTTTTATAAGCAAGCCTTTCTCAATACCATGGTCCAAAACCATAATAACACAATACCATGAACCCAATACTTGGGATCAATACTTTTGGATGCAATAACACGGACCAAAACCATTTGATCAAAACTGTCGGACTGATACCATGAACCATTCGTGAAGATTCCCACGTGCACGTGCTTTTATGCATTGGAGAGTGTGAAACTAGGGTCCGCACCTTCTAAATGTGTCACTTGTGAGCATGTATGCACTCCTTGGTCGGTGTACCTGCGGGTCCACATCTTCTTCTAGGATTACCTGCGGGTATCTTAATTTCCATGATTTTGAGTGCCTAAACTGAGATCTGCCACAAGAGTGAGTTTCCATCAAGTACAACACCTGTACCATAGAGCCAAACGAGAATCATAATGCCAACACAATATACACCTTGGTGGTAAATTAGAGAGAAATTACCAAGGACTTTATGTACGGTAGTCAATCTACCTGAATGCTCTCTTCAGTGCATTGCGATCGATAGGGCGGCAAACACAGCTTCCTAGTGATAAAGGATATCAACCTATCGTGGTCTCCCAATATATACTCGACAATACAGGGAGCACAAGTCCGTACTGGCACTTGTCGTATCAAAGAGGAGGAATCACCCAACCTTCGATGAAAATGATAGTTACGAGGTTTTACGATGCCACAATACATCTCTAGCCCAGACTTCTAGATGTGTTGCGTTAGGTTGCAAGGCATTTTTATGTTCATTGAGATTTATTTTAGAGTTGATCTTTCTTAGAATTTTTTCTTTCAAGGTTCACCGTGTGATGTAAATGTAAAATTCCTAAATATGCAATCGAAAATGATAAACAATCGTTTGTTTTCTTTTAGCAATGAAAATCCTAGCTACTAAGGAAAGAAGAGTACGATTCTTTCAACGGAGAGCAAAGAGCACACACTAAATGCACTTTTCCTAAATCATCTTTCGCACAGAGTCTAAAGGAAAATGCAGATACATGTATTTGGTTTTCATTTCTTTAATGTGAGAATGCCAAAAATGAAAACTAAGTACAGATCTGAACTATTTTATTCAAAGTGAAATTTCAACAATTTCTTTTCAAAATGAAAGGAAGACTAAAATGACACTTTCGATTTCAAATGGAAAACTACTTTCGACACTTCAAATATTGACAATTCAAATCAAATGCAATGACAAAAGTACAATCGACTATCTAGAGGAGGAAGACTTTACGACACTCTTCTTTTTTGACTCAAAATGATAGTTACGACACTTTTGCATCAAAAGACGACAGTTCTATTAAGCTACTTTTGACAAAGAAGGACTGTAAATGATGAAAAATACATTAAAAAAACATGCACAAATCCTAATAAATGGAGGCTTAATAATGTAAAGGAAGAAGGCTTTAGCAATGAAATACTGATCATATGCAGCAAAACAACTGAATAGAGCTGAAAACAAGGAGGAAAAACCAAATTCCAAAGAGAGAAACAATATCATTCAGTCATCGCACCTGTCCTTAAGGGAAACATGGATGCATCTCACCTACAACACGTGGGAGGTTCAATGCATATAGGCTGCCCATTACAGATAGTGCGATGGGCTAGGGAGTGAAACTGAGTTTAGTTTTTGCTCAAAATTTGCAGCTAACTTCAGTGATTTAGGCTGAGCTATGATGGACAATAAAAACAAAGTACAGGGGTATGATCTTAGGAGGTTATTGAGCTACCAAAATGACATTTAGGATGCTTGTAAGTCAAATGTTCAATTCATAAACCAACCCAGAGATTGACTGAAGCAGCATTCATCTACTTTGCAGATGTATAGAAAAAGTAGTTCGAAGGCTAGCTGGCTAACTTCAAGCTCCATCTATAGTTTATAAAGCAAACAACAATAACAAACAAACTAACTAATCGTTCCCCAGTGGATTCTCCATTTTGTTTCTGGGAAAACTAGTGGCTTTTCGATCTGCTAGTCCCACTAAGACAGGTATCTATCTTAGAAACAAATAATCAAAGCAAATTGTGATTTCATTTATGTATGACAGATAAGAGAGAAGCAAAGAGGACCAACTTGGATCCTTTTCTTGGATCCTTGCTTGTTTCCTCTCTCCCTTGATAGAGCTTGCCACTCCTCTCCCACTTGTCCCGCTTTAGAGAATACCTATAGAGGCAAAGCAACAAAACACCATCAAAGCATGTCGATCTATAATACTATAAACAATGCAGAATCAGAAATACATTGACCATAGAATTGCATTCATAAACAACAAGATTCACAAATACATGATTATATGGAGGAAAACTTAAATAGCTTTATTAATAGTAGAATAGAGGATTACAACCTAGCTGTCTGATACAACATCATCCTCACAACATAAAAGCCCTCTTCACCTCATGAAAAGCAAGATCACCCAACAATACAATGTCTCTTCTCAAAGAGAAACCAACAACACTTCCTTACAAATTACAAAATTCCAGCCTCTAGATCTCTCAGATGAGGGATTCATATATAGATGTCTTGCAAGGGTGTTAATTAGCTTTGGGTTTCTTATTAGTGTCATTCCACTGATAGTTCTTAGTTCCACTTGGAGATTTCTTTGATCTCTTACTCATCCCTGGGCGAATTCAAAGAGGCAAGTGTCATATGAGAAGTTTCTAGAAGATTCCCTGGGTTTCCACTTAGAAAACTGTCTCTTCCATTTGTCTATTCTCACTCATCGCACCCCACAGAAGGCTCTTTCAGTATGCATGACACCTGGCTAGTGTAGCAACTAGTACACATCACACCTTGACCATAGAGTTGTTAGTATGGTCCGTTTTGGCCAGTTCTGAGTGGTTTTTCAAGTGGAACTTCTGGGAAATGATGTAATCAGTTGACCATGATCCTTTAGGGTATGAAAAATCACTTTTATGGGTTAAAGAGCCCTTGGTTTATCGACATATGTGATTGGGGTTGAAGTACCCAAATATGTCTATAACAGTCCCAAACTGAGAATATATCAGTTCCAATTGGCGGGCTCGAAAAATGGCCTGCTCTTGCGAATAAACGCCAGAAAGAGACACATCCTTTGAGATCTTAGGTTGTAATGATTTGAGAAGTCATTCAAGAAGGAACTCTGGTGGGATTTTAGCTTTGAAAAGACTTTTTCTCCTTCTCCATTCCTAGATGTGATCCAAAATGAGTTGCGGTGCCTTGCTGAAAGTTAGCCAGAAGTTCAGTTCTGGCTTCATATCAGACAGGCAACTGAAAATGGTTTAAAAAGATATTAGTAAAATCACATAAATAAGTATAGGTGCCCCCTGGCAACTCTATGTACCATTTGGTTGCATTTACGGTTAGGGTGCACTAAAATTACCCCAACATGATTGAATCATCTATCAGGGAGTTGGATGAGCACTAGAAGTGAAATGTGGTCACATGGTCTCTTGGACCTTCACCACTCTTCCCTTCAAGGTTTGGGATATCTGGGGGAAGTTTAGTTGGGACCGGAGGCCAAGCTAGAGTGTACCGAATCACATCGTTTATCAATTTGGTTAAGTCTGGCAAGTTTAGCATGGCTAGCAAAGGGAGTCGTGGCAGACCTTAGGAATTCCATCCAATGTGGGTAGGATTCCCAAAGGTGTGAAAGGAATGACCTGGGTTTTGAAAAACACCAGGTTGCCCAAAGTAACTCATAGAGCCTACAAAACCAAAAGGTGCTCCTTGTGGTCCAGCAAAATTTGGAGTTTGAATAACTCCTACCAAAAATCCTCCGTAACCAGTGAAGTTACCCCCTAACGAAGAGATAAAAGGAGCTAATATCCCCTGATAAGGATTCCATGTGTTAGCAAAGGGTGGAAAATTCTGAAACAAATTAACTGAAGAATACAACACATTCCCTTGTTGGCTGAAAAATTGATTCCCAGCTCCTATCCCACTAACCGTAGGGTTTGTCCAACTCTGAAAGGGGTTATTACCTTGACTTGTAAAAGAAAAAGGAATTGACCCTACTGTTGGATTGGAATGTGGTATATGACCACTTCCAAATGGGAAACCTTGAAAAGAAGCTGATCCACTCATCATGGATGTAGAGGCGGTCAATGGTATGTTCAAAGGAACTAAAGGAATTTGTGAGATGGCATTCCAATAGGGATAAATCCAAAACCGAATGCAGTAGCCTAAGAACTTCCACTCATTGACAGAATGAAAGTAGACCCAAATATAGTTGTGCTATGAGTAATAGAAGGGATGGAAATAGTTCCTCCCCCTTGTATAGATATGGGAGTCTGCATGCTCGCAACACTCGTCATCGATTCCATGCTTCCAGAAGTGGTCATGAAAGGAATAGATGGATGTAAACCTGGGTTTGAAGGCCTATGAGTCGGGGTTCCAACATATAATAGAACTTTTTGATGATCAGGTGGAAGAGGAGAATTCGGAGCTGCAACCAACTATAAAAGCTCTTCAACTTCGATATTATCTTCCAACTGAAAGAGTACTTGAGAAAGAATTGGTGTGTTCCTCTCTAACTTTGTATTGGTGCCAGGTCTATCTTGTGAACTAATGACGCCAAACAGGGGATCAATCTCCGATGTGCCTACTACCAATGGTTGATAACCACTGGCAAAATTTCTCCTACGCCTTCTAGGAGAAGGCTCAGAACTCATAGGTGATAGACCATGAAGTCTCCTAAACCATCGAGATAGTTGGTCAACCACTTTAAATTATCTAAAAGATCTACTTAAGGACTCAAAAATTATAAATCTAGGCTGACTAGGAGCAGAGATCACCCACTAAAAAGTCCCTAAAGGTATCAACAATCAAACAACTCTCGAGCATTTCCACTTTAGGTCATTAGGACCGGACAATAAAATACAACAAAGTTAATAACAAGTGCCTTCCAGAAATAGACTAGGGTAATTACGCCATAGGCCTACAATTGAAGGTATGAGAGGTAGTTACGCTGGCCTCCAGAGAACAACCTTTTCTAGTGCAAGAACCCAAGCTTCGCAAGGGTACCCTCCAGAAGTACTGCTGAATGTGATACAATGTCAACCTCAGGTGCCATGGGATTCCCCTACGCAGCCACCTGTGTGATCCCTAGGATAGGCAACTATGGTCACCAACTCGTATCAGAAGCCTGGAAGAACAGTTGTGAGGTAGGATATGAAAAGTAAGAGAGGGGGTATCTCGCATCCTTATCTTCACTCTCCCTCGTGCTTTACTCCCAATTACAAAGCTTTCCCAGTCTCCCTAATGCTATTGGATTTTGCTCATTAATCAGACTTCTATGCTTTGTAATTCTCAGCAGCCTTGGAGAGTTAACTCTCCTCTCACATAATCCAAGGCCCTAATAAACCTAAACTTGTTGGTGTATTCTAATGACAATACAAAAGTTTTATTTTATTTTAATTAATCACTTGATTTTAATGGTTCTTCTTTAAGTCAAGGGTATAGATGGGAGTGAAACCAAGGATGTTTGTATGATGCAATAGAAATCAACAAAAAACTAACTACATGAATGCAATCATTTTTTTCTTCGATGAAAAGAGATATCTATATGGGTTCTACGAAACTTCTAAGAAGCAAAATACTTTTTCTCTTCTTTTCTTGAAACATGCTTCACACACCCAAAAACTAGAATACTATGAATGCTTTCATAATGCAAACTACCCTAATGCAAGATATAATGGAGATACAAGATCCTAAATCACTCAAAAAACAAAAGCAACTGTTTATAACTATAAATGAGCCAACTTAAGTACTGAAGAGGATACAAATTTTGAACACAAAATTCTCTCCAAACAAGAAGGACAAATTGTAAAAGATCGCAATTCACTTTCAAAAACCAAAAGAAACCAAAAACCAAACTTGGGAAAAGAAAACAAAAACAAAGTTTTTTGAGATATTTTCTTTTAAAGAAACAACTAAACAACTTTTTGAAATCACCCACAATTCTACTAATACTCAAAAGATAGAAAAAAGAGCACAAGGAGCCTTTGCAAGTTAGAAACTTGAAAATGAACAAAAACTTGAGCAAAAAGACTTCAGCTTGTACCAAATGACCCAAATAGTAGCAAAGAGTTTGACAAACTAACCAGGAAGCCAGGAAAGAAATACTTCCAAATTTGTGAAAAATACTTTCAAAAAGCAAGAAAAGCTATGAGGCCACAAAAAAAAGGAAAGCAAAGCAAGTAGATGCAAAATCTGAGATTGACACTGAAACTGAAAACAATCTCCTATTCTTGAGGAAAAGAACAATCAAGAACTTCAGGAGGAAGCCTCGTATGCCAAAACACAAATTACTAACTTTCCAAAGAAGAAAACCTAGGCCAAATCTTTTCAATGAGGAAGAGACTTCGAAACAGTAAGCTTGCAGAATAATTAAATTCTTCAAACCAAAATTGACCACACAGAGACAAAAAAGACCAGGCAACAAATCTATCTGGGGAGTGAGATTTGAAAAAAAAATGCAAAAATTTGCATACACGACTGTGTTCAAACATAGAAGTGTGCACACACACTTCTGATACAGGAAAAGTGCATATACATGGTTTCACTTTATAGAAACAAGTGTATATATGCTACTGTAAACAAAGTAAAGGGCGTATAAAAATATTTTCAAGCAAAATGAAAAACAAAGTCCAATCCAAAAGATGAGACTTAAGATCTGAGACTCTAGTAGTGTTACCGGGAATAGTGTCCACTCGGATGCTGCTATTCCCACTAAGATGGGTGGCTATCTTAGAAACAAACAAGTAAAGTCTACTATTGTTTTCTTTTATGAAAATAGACAAGAGGAGAACTAGGAAGACCAACCTTAGTCTTGCGCTTGATTTCCTCTCCTTCTTAATAGAGCTTCGCTGCTTCTTCTTCGTCTGCCCAACAAAGGAACCTGCCGAATCATAGCAACATACTACTATCGAAGAGACAAAGCTCTATATTCATAAATAACACTGGACCAGAAGTGTGTTAACCATATAAATGCATATATAAACAAGTACACAAGAATATGGAAGAAAACAAGAATAGTTTTATTAAGATGAAAAGTAGCAAGAGGATTACAACCATATGTTCTGACCCAGCATCATCCTCTAGCTAGGAAGCCCTTCTTCACCTCAAGCAAAGCTTAGATCACCCAATACTATGAATGTACACCAAAAAACCAACAACACTTCTCTATAAGATACAAAATTCCAGCCTTTAGATCTTTGTGATGAGGGATCCATATAAAGATGATTACAGATAGGTGAGTCATTATCTGGGATCTTAATTAGTGTCCTCTCTCTGATAGTTCCTGCTTTCTCTTGGAGAATGATGATCTCTTACTCATCCCTGGTCGAAAACAGAGAGGCAAGTGTCAGAGGGGAAGCTTATGGAAGATTCCATGATCTTCCACCTCGCATTTTTGTCTCTACCATTTGTCCATTCCTGACCATCGCACCATACAGAGGAGAAATTCAGTATGGATCACACCTTATACACTGGGAAGGTGATATACATCGTACCCTCTGCACTGATCTTTTAGTATGGTCCAATTTTGACCATTTATGAGAAATTTTCAGTGGATAACTTCTGGGAGATGATGTAATCAGTTGACCTGGTTCCTTTAGGCAGTGAAGCAACACTTTTAGGGAATTAGGAGCCCTCAGTTTATGGACATTTGTGATTAGGGTTGAAGTGCCCAAAAATGTCTATAACAAGTAGACAAAATAAGACTGTAACAGCAAGCAAACCAACGACTGAGCCCTGATTGACACTGAACAACCCAAACCAGGAATAACAAGATTGTTATCCCCAATGGAGTTGCTAATTCTATTTTGGGAATAAGTACCGTACGACTTTGGGTTAGAAGCCCAATAGAGCAGAAGCAAAATACAGCAATAAATACTCATACAACTTAGGAAAAATGCTTATATAACTAAACTACGTAAGAGCGACCGTACCCAGATTTCCTTCGTTCGAGTAGGTCCTACAAGTCTCAAACCCTCTGCAACTCCCGATGTTCTTCAAACCTGAAAATCATTCAATTCAAACATACATAGTTGCATAGAAGTAAATCATATTCACGAAATTGAATTTATGTCATATAAAAAAATGATTAATCATACATCAAAACGACGTCCATATATGAATTAAAACATAATTTGATGCATAAATATAGTTAATTTCGGAAACAAGACAACATTTATTTTATTACAGTAAGCTATAAATAACATGGATAGAATTCACCTGAATCTTCTTCTTCTAGCTGCAAGAAAAACCATCCTCTGGATTCATCCTATCCCAGCCTTCAACAATCTTCTTCGATCACCAACACCATGATATCTCAAGCAAAAGGAAGGATATCTATAATCCAGGAAACAAGGGTTTCCTGAAGCTTTGGAAATTCATGAGGCACAGGGATTCATCAGACTCAGTGAGGGATAATCTTAGTATAATAACTCTATCTCTTCTCCCTTAAGGCCTTCCCATAGAGTTGTATTTATACCTCTCCCAATTAATTTTTTAGATGGGAAACAGTTGGGCCATAGGCAATAGGAGGTAACTAACAGGTAAAACTCGTGAACTCTACCCATAATTAAGGAAATTTAATTTTTTAAAGTGTTTTAATACATATACATGGGTTGGGTATTGACTGACCAGTGTGTACACGCTTTTATCTGAGGGAAAAGTAGCATACAGAGAATAAAACACTATTTTTTATATATTTGGACCAAGTCTAGAATGACAGGTTTCCCTAGGCCATAAACTAAGAATCACAAAAACCAAGAGTGGTAATTGGTGCTATAACAATAGGGTTGTTTTCCAGCTTGATTGAGCTTTGGTTGTCAGATCTCATCACTGTTGCATACTCTTATTTGACATGCCTACTGGCCTAAGTCTCAACTAGGCTTACAACACAGTCCAGATTTTCTACAACACATAACTTACTTCTACAAATCTCGAATTTAGCCTTCCTAAGAGGCTCAGTGAATATTTCAGCTACATTCTTATTAGTATTAAAATATATTAAGTCAATTTCCTTTGATTGGACCTTTCTCTTACTAAATTATATTGTTTGTCTATATGCTTTGACCTTGCCTGACATGCAAGATTTTTTTCCAATTTGATGGTGCTTTGATTATCACATCGGATAACTGTAGGTTCTTGTTGACCCTCACCAACATCTTCAAGTATCCTTTTGAGCCATATAGCTTCACAATTGGCACTACATAATACTTTATACTCTGCTTGAGTTGATGACAAGGAAACTGTTGGTTATTTCTTACTGCTCCATGATTTAGCTCCTCATCCTATATTGAAAAGGTATCGAGTGGCGGATTTCTTGTCATCCAGGTTTCCAGCCCATTCAGAATCAGAATGACCTGTCAATTCAATATAATAATTAGTATATTCAATACCAAAATTGATAGTTCCCTTTAAATATCAAAGGACCATTTTTACATCTATCCAATGGCTTTCACGAGGCTTAGCCATGAATTCACTAAGTATGCTGACTGCATAATAAATGTCTGGTCTAGTGGTAGTGAGATAATTAAGGATTCCCACTAATTGTTGATACAATGTTCCATTTACCTCTTTTTTCTATCATCATTTCTCAATTTTATATTTTGTTCCAATGGAGTAGTCAGTCCATTACTTCCATTCATATGAAATCTCTGTAGTACCTCATTTGTATATTTTCTTTGCGTGATTAAAGTGCTTCCATTATCTTTCCATACTTCAAGACCTAGACAATATTGCATCTTCCCAATATCCTTCAGTTCAAATTCTTTTGATAAATTCCTTTTTATATCTTTAATCAATTTATCAACACTCACTATAATTATTAGGTCATCAACATATATAGAGATTAATACTATATTTCCATTTTTATGTGACTTTACATATAAATAAGGATCATTTCTTGTTTTCTTATTCCCATGTTGGAAGAAGAATTTATCTATTTTCTGATACCAAGATCTCGGTGCTTGTTTTAGTCCACATAATGCCTTTTTTAACTTGCATACAAGATGTTCTTGTCCCTTTGTGGTGAAGTCAAATTATAAGTGCGGACACGAACAAATTCCTCTAGTCTGATAATGCATCTAGCCACAACAGATACATTCTATGGAATATTTCCTTAGGTTAGAATCAATAAATAGGGCCTACCACTTGGTCCTCTTATCCTACTTGATGATGTCCTTGCTTTCTTGCTCTAGCTATCTCTCGCTTCCTTCTTCAAGCACTTGAAAAAGTAAACAACAACAAACAAGAAACATGATAATAGACAAATTACAATTCAACCTACTTAACAAGTCAAGAAACATTAAGCCATGAATATGTAATATTAAAAAACATGTAGGAAATCAATTGATAGTTGCATCTATTAATATCAAAGAGATATTACAACTATTCATCTTGACGTTGCAGTCCTCCTCTGAAAATACCAGGTTCCCACACACTTTTTCTAGCATTCCATGATGGCCTCAATCAACAATAGTTTTAAGGCTCTTCCCTTTAGCCTTCACTCCAAACCAAATCACACTTCTCCCTCACACAAATAGATATCTACAACTAGTAATAGGTTGCTTGTCTACTCCAAACCAAAATAGCATAAGCACACAAACATCAACATTCTAACTAGCTTGTGCTAGGGAAGAAGGGAGGTCTATATAGGAAAAATGGATGGGATATGGATCCTCTTCTCATGGGAGAAGGTCTTATCCCTTCAGGTAGTTCCATAATTATAGGGGAAAGGAGCCCAAATTTTCATCCTCGACCCCATCTGGCCAAACCATTTACCAAACTTCTGTTACGAAGCTTCTAGAGCTAGAAGCTTCGGCTCCTAATTTAAAAAACTTTCCATAACAGGACCGACTTGACTGGAACACATCTCAGTCGCTCCGGTAGGCATGAGGAGTAGTGATAATCTATGCACATCGTTATGGGAAAGACAAATGCCATTATCGTCGGTCTTGTAAACTAGGAAACACAGAAGTTCCAGGGGAAATGGTGCAAAAGGGAATATATCTACTCATGAAGAGGGAAACAATGGGAGTTTCTTCATGAAGGCAAAGCAAGTGGGGCTCACTGTAGAGGTCCTCCAGGATCAGGGAATGGGGAGTACAGGTACAATTACAAAATGTTGTGTAACAGATGCCCCCTAAAGTGTGAAGGCCAAGTTGGAGTGAGGGATGAAATGCTTTATAAATTAGTGCGACGAACTGATCTGTCGTCAGAAAACCTACAAGAAAGTACATATACATATACATAAAATGAGATCTCTGTCAAATGATACATGAATCGTGACATTGATGTATCCCTCGAGAGAATGATCACGTAAATGGATCTAGGTATGGGCGCAACCATCCGTCAAAGAGGATCATAACGAAACCACAGTATGGTCGCAACCATCCAACAAATGAGAAGGATCACATATGATAACTCATGGTGTGGTCATAGCCAGCCATCTGAAATAGACATGCATATCATCATAACCATGTCACATCACTTCGCAACTTGGACTTTTGTGATCTAAGTCGACGGTCTTGCACTCCAACATGACCTGATCAAAGTACAAATTCTAACATGTGAATAGATGTGTTGACGTCGAACATGAAAGTTTCTTGATTACCAGTCAATGATGTAAATTGTTAACAAGCGCAAGAGAAACCACAATAATGACAATGGTCCTCAAGGTACTATCAGCACAATCCACAAAATGTGAATAGAGGAACTGAAGTCGAACACCCATGAAATCACTCGATTGAAAGCCAATGATGTGAACTTGTCGTTGATTCTAAAGAACTTGTCATTAGGGCATGCAAGCTCTAATGTACTGGAAGGGAGTCTCTCGGTCAACTTCCCGAATAATGAGTTGAAGTCGACGAAAAGCGACCGTGTTGAAGGAGGGCCATAATGAATCCCACATCATCGACACAAGACGAGAGGATGAAAAATGATTTTGGATGATACAGAGAATCAAAGGTAAGTGTAATTGCAGAAGGACAACTCTTGAACATATCAGCGACACAACTGGAAGTTTGGCAACTTTTGGATCCATAGGATCAGTGGTCATGATGATGTGGTAGAGATCAAATGCAAGGAAAAAATGAATGGTGCAAACCCAGGAAGGTCAACGATACAAAGGAGAATGTCCCTACCCGACACGAAGTAAAGAGTGTCATGTTCAAGAGTGAGTTGCCGACACGATTGATAGATTTCCAAATTTCCCCCCACCATTTCCGGTAAGAACTGTAATAATTTTTTAATCACAAGCTTGAAGGGGATAACATATGCTTGCACTGTAAGTTCATCCTTTGGATGAATCTAACCTAGTAAGTTTAATGAGCCCTAGGAAGGAGAAGCTCATGTTCATCATGGCGATGAATCTGATGTCATTCAATAGTTTAACGAGTCTGACAAAGGTGTAACTTGGTATCTTTTTCATGTTTAGAGAGTTTGGAAAAGACACGTAAAAGAAAACTTCACATGGTCCCTTTTCATACATTTGTGTCTCTCAACCCCAAAAAGGTAGAAAAAATACTTAAGAGAACTGCTTCACCATTTCAGCCAAGGAGTACCTTTTTCATAAATAGTGTCTCCCAACCCGAAAAAGGTGTAAACGTATACTAGGCGTACAATGTTTCACAAATATTAATGAGTTCAAAAGGATGAGGACTCGGCCATTTTTTCACTTTTAAAGGGTTGGAAAAAAGCTGAAAGCGGACCCCCCATTTTTATTATTTTCAACAAGTAAAAAAGGAAAAAAATACTCGGAAATCCTTTCATATGCTTTTAACGAGCAGATAAAAGAGTTGAAATGTGACTCATCATCATCGTCGACCATCCATCACCTGTTGCTGTACAAGTACAGTAAACTATATTATCGAGTCCTTGAGGCAAAATAGGTCAAAATATTTACAAAAAACCTGATATTTTCATGAAAAATGAATAAAAAGGGGAAAAGTAAATATATTTTCACCATTTACCATTTTATGTTTGTTGTGAAGACTTTTTAGTCACTTTTCCCTAATTGTTCTGGAGTAGATTGCAGGAGATCCGGGAGGTCAATCAACAAGCCACCAGTTCCAGGTAACAGCCAAAGCCCTGAGCTCCATTTTCATGCTCTTTATTTCTTCTTTTAGCCATGTTTTTAGATTTTTGAGGAGGTTTTTGAAAATATTTTTCGCCCTCGGTCGGCGTGATTTCTAGGCACAAAATCATGCTGCCTGAGGGTGATTAACAAAGCCATCCATGATGATTGGTGCAACTATTTTTAAAACAGGCGTGTTGGCACTGTGGATAGGGAAAACCCCTATTTTACGAAAACTAACCATTTAAACTTAAATTTTATGTGCGAAGGATGACTATTAATCCAAATTAATGGCTTTTGCAAGAGAGACTCGCTGAAAATGGTGGACTGGAAAGAACGAGAACATGAAGACGTTGACACCCAAGAAATGAATGACCCAAATTTCCTGGAGGCTTTGAGGGCTTGCAAGCTCCTCAAATTATTTCTTATGCGAGGGATGCGGACCCAGGTCGAGTTGCTTTGATACCTGATTAGTATTTGGGACATTAATCAAGAGATTTTTGTCATTAGCGATGAGGAGCTGGAGTTGGATACTTCAAATATATACTTCAACACTAGATTGTCTAGCAGAGGGGAGCCGGTGAACTTGTATGGGTCACATTCGATTGGGGCAGGCATATCTTCCTTTCTGTGGGAAGACAGAGATTTCCAGTGTGCATGATCTGACACTGAGGGTGCTTCTTTTGACTATAAATAGAGTGGCGAGGTCCTAGGTACAACATCAGACTAAATAGTCAAAGTTCCTTTATGCTATTGACTGCACAACTCCTACGATATTCAACTGGGCAGAGGCCATGAAGATGAAAATCAAGTGCCAGTTGTCTAAAGCTAGGGCGGGGAATCTGATGTAATTTTGCTTCGGATTTGTACTTTTGACCTTCTTCCTAGAACGATTACCACTGTTCCAGTATCAGTTGGCTGAGGTAGATCCTCCTATGCCACGTGGTCCATGGATGGCCTGCTAGAGCCGTTCGATACCTAGGATCACTGGGGGTCAGCACATGTCATATTGACCTGCATTCTTTTCATGGCTATGATGACAGAAGATCATCATGGAGGACTGACCATACATCAACACTGATTTTCGTGGAGATCCAGACATGCCCTTACCAGATGGAGAGGACTTCAATGACGAAGGTAAAAAACCAAAATTTTAATTTTGAGATTTTTTAAATTGTTTTTGGTATATATGTGCTAATAACATTTCTCTTGTTCATGCAGATGTTGGACCAGAGTGGCCAGATGGGATGCCCCCAATAGCCATGCATGTCCCCTGTCCTATCAACATTGTCTCCCCTTATCAAGAAGGGAGTGACAACGAGGAGGAATTCGCGAGGAACCTTGAGGGGTTAACTCATGGTATCTCGGAGTATGCTCTGGCAGGAGACATTCCCCGTCAGTACCAAAGACACATGGTGGGAGTCTCAGATTAGATCTACCGATTTCTGACTCGTGTTGCACAAGCCATATTGTGCTACCATGATCACTATGGTGATTAGTTCCTAGGTCCAACACTTACATATTTTTTAGGCCTGCATGCCATAGATGTATGAGGCCTGTGAGCCTCCGATGTTATTTTAGACACACATATTATTTTTTTCGGGTTCTAATGTACCAAACATTCTCACCATATATATGTATATGTATATATATATATATATATATAAATATATATATAATTATATATATATTATATATATATTATATATGTTTTATTTTCCTATCTCCTATGGTACAAATGGTTTGTTTTATCTTTTACATGTTTCGTAAATGTCTATACAACACGTAATTAGCTAATGCATCTATCAATGTATTCATGCGTCTAGGAATATGATGATATGTAATGTAATCAAAATGCCTTTCCAATAGATGGATATAGATATACATTCTCAATATTTGATGGTTCTTGATAGAATATTGCCCATTGAGTTGAAGGATGACAAGCTGTGAATCCAGGTTGACAACCAATTCTCTGATGCCCAGAGCAATGGCTGCTGACAACAATTCGATGATCGCATTGTATTCAACAATGTTGTTGGTTGTGCGACCTAGACAGATACCTTGAAGGTCAATCAACTCACCGTTAGGGTCATAAATGTCCCATGCCGCAGACGATAGGTTTCAGGTACTACAGCAAGCACCATCAACAAAACCAATGTGGGGAGTCGCAGACATCTAAAAAGCAAGAAAATCATAGTAAATAGGAAAGCTATTTGAAAACTATCACACAAAACCACGCTGTACAAAAATGAATCACACACTAATGTACATAAGAAGCCATGCAAGATGACCTAGGCATAGTACCTTTTGAGGTAAAGCCCGTTTCGGGGCTTGTTGAGAGGATTTCCTTCATAATCAATAAGCTCATAGGCCCGTTTATGCAAAATGCATTTCACGATGTAGGGTCCATGCGACATAGGTTTGAACTTTCCTGCCCCCAACTTATCATTATCTTGGTCGTATAATAAGACCAAATCACCCTCATAGAATGCGCGAGGGGAGATTGACTGATCAAAATGGGTTTTGACCCATTTATTTTGCGCTTTGATGACCAAGGCAGTGAGACGACGAGTCTCATCTAGTCGTTCTAAATATAAGAGGCATTCCTCTTGAGGTGAAATTTCAGGGAGGAGTTCAACAACTAACTTGAGTGAAGGAATCTCAGATTAGATCGACAATGTTGCTTCGAGACCATAGACTAGCTAGAATGGTGTGAAACTAGTTACATCTTTGGTTGAGGTTCGGTAGGCCCACAGAGCTTAAAAGAGAATGTGATGACAATTTGATTTGTGCATCCCAATAGTACACTGAAGCATTGTAGCTAAGACCTTGTTCATGGCTTCAAATTGGCCATTGGCTTGAGGGTAATGTGGGGTCGAGCCATCGTGGCACAAGCCCAATGCAGATGTCAGCTTAGCCATCATGTAATATCTAAAATGGGAGCCATGGTCTGTGAAAATGGCTTAAGGTATGTTGAACCTAGAAATAACATGGTTAAAAAGGAATTGAGCTGCCATCTTACCATCTACAGAATATGTAGACGTCGCTTCGGCTCATTTGGTGAAATAATCCACAGTGATGATAATATAGCCATGCCCCTCGGACGAATGAGGGTTACATGTCATATAATCGATGCCCCATTTTGAAAAGGGAACAATGGTAATGATGAGCTGTAGGTGAACAAGTGGCGCGCATATCTTGCGTTGGTGAATTTTCATTCACGACACTTGCGAACAACAAGAATACAGTCCTTGAAGATAGACAATCATAAATAACTAGTGTGAAGGATTTTTTGAGCTGTAGTGTAACTAGACATATGACCACCACATGCCCCGGAGTGGCAATCATTGAGAACTCTTTCAACTTCCTCAATCATAAGGCATCGACGAAGAACGAAATCGACACCAACATGGTATAAATTATTGCCAATAATACGGTAGGGTTGGGAATGATGCCGAATCCTTCGGCTATCATCCTTGGCCAATGCGGAACAAAACATGGATGTTTGGAGATACATGATGATATCACAGTACCATGATCAAGGGTGCTAATCAGGAAAAGGGTCTCATCTGGAAGCTATTCATCTGCACCAAAAGGGAGAGCCTTGGATGGAAGGGAACAAATCAATTCGGCGAAAACAAGTGACTTCTTAGATTTTGTTGTAGTGAATATCAAATCGAATTCTTACACAATGACAATCCATTTAGAATACTTACCCCCCAGCAACTGGCGATTTACGATATCGGTTATAGGGTTGCATTCAGAAATCATTTTAGTTGTGCGCAAAATAATATAGTGCTGAAGGTGTTGAACAACTTGAATGACAGCCAAAGCCAACTTCTCGACATGTGCATAATGCATTTCAATGTTGAGAAGATTCCAATTAAGGTAGTAGATTACTTGTTCATTGTCTTCGTCATCATCTTGGACCAAGACAAGAGCAATGGTGCTAGGGGCCGCGACTAGGTAAAGGAAGTAATCTCAATAATCGTCTGATGAATGCAACAGAGGAGCATTTACGGGGATGGTCTTGAGATCACCAAAAGATTTTTGGGCCACCTCGTCACGTACAAAGGGCGTTCCTTGTTTGAGAAATTGAGTAAATCCTATGGCTAGTCCAACATACTGGGTATAAAATGATGGAGAAAGTTGGCCTTTCATTGTAGGCTCTGGATTTGGTGTAGTGAGGATAGAGGGGGTAAATTTACAATGGCCTCAAATTTTAACAAATCTAGGCGAATACCATCCTTGGAAACAATGAAGCCGAGGAGTCATCTTGATTCTATGCAGAAAACACATTTGTGTGGCTTTAACTGAATGTTATAGTGTCTGCAGCATATAAAAATCTACCGAAGATGGTCTAGGTGATCTTGGCACTTACGAGAATGAGCAGGAAGGTCATCCAAGTAAGGCTAGACAATGTTGTGAATATCATGAAATGCATAGGACACTTCCCATTGAAATGTGGCTCCAACATTTTTAAGGCTAAAAGGGAGCTTCTTGTACACGAATGTACCCATGGGAAGATAAAGGTTGTCTTTTCTTGATCAGCTGGTGCGATTTTGATCTGGTTATAACTAGAAAAATCATCCATAAAGGAAAATATCTCGCTCTTGGCACATTCATCAATGATTTGATCAATGAAGAGGGTAGGATAGTTTTCTTTAGGATAGACACGATTAAGATATCGATAATCCACGCAAACACAGATTGTGTCATGTTTTTTAGTCACCGGGACAATATTGGAAACCCAGTCTATAAGGGGAATGGGATAGATGAACCCAACCTTGAGAATCTTTTCAAATTCACCCTTAATAGTGGCGTCCTTCATAGGGTGCACCGAGCAAAGCCATTGGCGAACGGGATTTGCGTGCAGATACGTTGGTATTTCGTGCACCACAATGCTAGGATCAATGTTGGGAATTTTTTCATAAGACCATGCAAACACATCACAAAATTCCTGAAATAGATAAGTATGTGTCTTGATCTCATCCAGAGAATATGATACCCCAATATGAACATGTTCAATGATACCGAGTTTGATAGAGATGTCAATCGGCATTGTTTGGGTAATATTACCCAGATTTCCTTCTGACCATACTTCATGAGTAACAATCGGTGGGGGAAACAAAGAAGAGGACTCTTCGAAAGCAGTTGACATGAACGTCAAGCGAGGTAGGAATGAGGAGCGATGATGAGTATCGATCCATGGTCATTCCTCAAGAGACATGATTTCCATGATACCTACATTAGCAAGGAAGGTCTCAGCTAAGGGATCAGGTGATTCCAAAGTACCAAGCCAAGGGGATTAAGAGTATATATAGAGAGAGGTCTTTGACATATGAGAATCAAAGGATGCAGATTTCGAAGCCGAAACATTTCCACATAATTGACTTCGGCGGGACTAAGCGACATAACCTCGCCCCAAGTATCAACAAGATTTGGTGCAGGTATGATCTAGGGATCAAATTTGACTGAGCTCATGTTGACAAAGGCGACATGAGGAGGTAGGAGTGGAAAAATTCCATTAAGGCATAATATTTGAAGAGACCTTCCCCCACACTCTCATAGGTGTTGGCATTATGTTTCAAGTGTTGTTCTTGATGGCAACTCACTCAGAGGTTGGTACAGGTTCTCAGAGGTTGGTACAGGTGATGGCAACTTAATCAGAGGACAGATCTCAGTACAGCAGGACAAGAAAGAGATATACGCAGGTTCATCAAGGAGAATCCGCGTGTACACGCAGTTTGGATTCAGTAAAAGCGCGTACATGTGAAAAGTACCTTTGGTCCGTGGCAGTTAGTCCTTGGAAGTTGTGCCTATGGTTTTGGACCATGGTGTCTCGACGGACGTGTTGATCCCTAGTTTCGAAGTTGATGGTATTGGTTTGTTATGGTTTTGGACCATGGTATTGAGCAAGGCCTAAGGCTATATAAGGAGAAGATCATTAGGCAAAGTAAGGGCAATTGGGTGTCTGACGAAGTGAGAGGATCTAGTATTGCTGGTTGTCTGTTCGGGAAGTTTGGCAAGGGTCGGATCTGACAGCGAAGGCATAAGTAATCATTTCTAGATCTGTACGTGGGTTTCCTTTGGAGAAAGTGCGTATACACGCAGTTTCGGTACAGTGTAGTAGCGTATTCATGATAAGGTTTGATATCTCAGGTTGCTGTTGATTCTGGTGGTTGTTGCAGAGTTCTGGTCTCTGGTTTGGGTTCTGTGTTCTTAATGACAGGGTTTCAGTGATTCAGTATTGGGTTGTTTAATGAATTATGATGCAAGTTTAAGTTGATAATTGTATTGCAGTAATGTTTGTTTTGTACTCTTGGATCCAGTCTGAAAATTGATGAAACATGGTCCCTGAAGATTGTAGGGTCAGCACCTACGTACTAGTAAATGTATCAGCTAGTACAAGAGCTGAGGGGGTTGTAGCTCCCTTCCAGAAGTAGTTGGAAAACGAGAGAGGGTTGTAGCCCTCTGCAGGTTGTAGCCTGCATACTGGTAAAGGAATGCACCAGTATATTGTAAAAGAAGTTTCTCATTAAAGAAGGAAGAAACGAATTGCAGCAGGTGGTTTTCACCCACATTGGGTTTCCACCTTATATCATGGTGTTCATGTGTGTGGCTCTTGTGTGATGTCCTGTTCTGTTATACTGCACCTGTTTTACTGTTAATATGCTTAATAATGTTCTGATGCATTCACTGAAGATTAAGCTAACTGAATTATAAGATCTCTGGGTATACGCTATTTGCTTTAGACACAGTCGCGTGTATACGCTGGTTCACTTCATTGAAGTAGCGTATATGAATCTGAGTATGAAATTGAAAAGTTTTATCTGATCTGATAATACTGATTCACCCCCCCTCTCAGTATTATTTCCAACATTTCTCTTGATTTGTTTCCTAATCGCTGTCAATTTTTCAGAGATTAATTGTTCATCATCTTGTTGTAATGAAGATTCAGGTTTATTTTTAGTAATTCCACTAGATTTGTTTTTCATCTCCCCTTTTTGCTTGATCTGTTGCCTGATCTCTATCAATTTTTTCAGTGACTAGCTCTTCATCGTTTTTCTGTGTGGAAGACTTAGGTTTGATTTCAATGGTCATACTGGTCTTTTTCCTCCTACTCCTTCTAACATTACCCTCTTCAGGTGATTCTGGTGCTTCTTGGAAATAGTTTCTTATCAGGAAGTTTTCCCAAGTATCTCCTATTCTTTTCAAATGGAACTCAAGCAGTATTTTTACCAACCCATGATGGTACGTAGTTGTGTCTATGAAGTCTATTTTCTTTTCTAAATTTGAAGCATCCTCCTTAAACTTTTTAGAAGGAAGAAAGGGAGGTTGATGTCTCCATTTTCTAGAAAGTTCATCAATAAACGTATATCATAGGTATACATGCACCCAAATCTCCCATCACAAGTACTGAATTTCAGTAATATCAAAAGCATGCTTCTCCATTTATTTTTAAGTGCTGAAATAGGAATTCCTTTTCTAAACACAGAGAAATCCATACCTGGGTTCTTGAGGATTACCTTCCATGATTCACTATGAAATTCCTTATTTTTGAACCATCTCTCACCAAGTCTTGGCAGTTCTATAGCCTCTACTATGTAAGATTCTGTTACTGCAAACTTAATGTCTCCAATTTCTACTTCTATACCATCGAACGATCTAGCAAAATATTTTGTGATCTCTTTGTGATAGCCATCAAAATTTTCAATGAAATTGAGCCATCTAGCCTTCTTCAGCATCTCCTTGAGTTGTGGGTATCCCTCCATATATTTTTCTCCTACTGGCTTTGTCCTGACAATGAGTCCCATGGCTTCTGTTTCGTAGAATTTTCTAACCTTTAGAATTACTCTCTTGGTCTATGAAATGGACTGACTGTGGGTATGATGAAAAGGAACTATGGGTTTGCATGGAATAAGTAGACGGTGAGGGTTTGGAGAGACGTGAATACGTTGTTCACATCATAGTTTTGACCATTAACAGATGGAGTTACTAGGGACCGTTTAGGTATAGAGTATGGAGAGTGTAGCGGAGGTGTGGTATGATGAAATTATTATAGACCATTTGGTACCAAATGTGGAAGATGTGGTATCATGAAGTGGAAGTTAAATCAAATGATGACTTGTTAAGGAGACATACGATCATTCATATTATACATGACTTATGTTTGTAACTTGTTGTTTGAAATAAATTTTTCATTTACCTTTAGAACTTAACCTTTTGCTTGATAATTCCTTTGGTGTTGATCCATATGTACTTTTAGCATGGTTGATCTCCAAAACATCATTTTTCAATTTTCCTGCATTCATGATTTATTTGTGAGCTATACAATTATGCTAGAGCTGATAAGTATGTTGTAGCTGGAGAATCAGATTAGTTGTGGAACAGAATCAGCTGCAGAATGTGAAAAGAAGGAAAAGTGAAATATGGCTATGGAATATGAGTGTAAAAATGAAATGGAAATGAGTTATGACAGTGAGATGGAATGAGGTGTAAGGTAAAATGAGAAATAGGTTGAAATGGAGTAAAACTGTAAAAATAAAATGTAAATGAAATATGACAGTGAGATGAAGTGGAACTCTAAAATAAAATGAAAATAGAATGACATGGAATGAAAATATGAATTTTCAAACTCTAAACTGCAAATGAATGTAGCTTTTTGTCACTACTTATTGTAGAAATCAAATGGAAAATATAGGATGTTAGAAATATCTAATTTTCACCCTATATTTTATGTATAAGTGTGCCAATCAATGATTCATTTTCAACCTCATAAATTTATTTATTTTTATTCATTTTTTTTGTAGGAAAAATAAAGACTAACTTAGTGGAGAAGAAGAATTATTCTTCACTAGCTTCATTTCAGAGTTATTCTGGAAAATCTTAATAAACTCCTCTCTTGAAATTGGTTTCTGATATATCTTCAACTGATGACCATTCACAAGAAGAGGTATTTTTCTTCCATCTATTGTCCTTATCCTTACTACTCCGTTATTAAATACTTCTTCAATCTCATATGGCCCAAGCCAATGAGTTTGGAACTTCCCTTGGAAATATTTGAACTTTGAATCAAACAACAATGCCCAATCTCCTGCTTGAAACTTCTTCTCCTTGATATATTTATCATGCCATTTAGCCCTCTACTTTTGGACTACATTAGTTCTTTGAACTGCATCTTGCCTAATTTCATCAAGTTCATTGAGTTGCTCTAATCTATGTTTATGTGCCTCTGCTAAATCTAGCCCCAATTGGACTACCATCTTGAAGGTTTTGATTTGAAACTCTATAGGGAATAGGACTTATTTCACATAAACAATTTCATAGGTTGTATGTCCCGTTGTGTTCCTCCATGTAGTTCTATAAGCCAATAAGGCTTCAGGAAGCCTTTCTGCCCAATCCCTTGTATGTAGATGCACAATCTTAGTGAGAATTCCTTTAATCACCTTGTTTGTAGATTAAACTTGAACATTTTATTTCCTATGTTTGATCTTGTAGTCTTCCACAAGACCCTTCACCATTTTAGATGTAAATTGAGATCCTTGATCTGTCACAGTTTCTCTTGGAACACCAAAATGACTGAAGATGTTCTCAAAAAGAAAATTAACTACAGATTTTTCATTAGAAAAAGGTAATGCTTTGGCCTCTACCCATTTAGTTATATAATCAGTGCATACCAATATATACTTCTTTTGCTTAGATGGAGGATTAATTGGTCCAACAAAATCCAAGGCCCATTTTTCAAAAGGTTCAATGAGTACCTCAATTTGTAGTGGCATTTCATTTGAAGGAGCAGGTTTCCCTACCCTTTGGCAGCTGTCACATCTCCTGACATATTCTTTGGCATATTTGAAGATGTATGGCCAATAATACCCTAAAGAAATGATTTTATAGGTTGTCCTCTTGTCAGCAAAGTGTCCACCACGCGGCTCATCATGACATGCTGTAAGAATCTCAGGAATTTCATCTTCCTTAACACATCTTCTGATCATGAGATCTAGACCTGTTTTATACAATTCATTAGTGATCCATGAGTATCTTGCACTTATCTGAATGATTTTTCTTTTCTCTCTAGGAAACAAATGTGAAGGCAATTTCCCTGTGACTAAGTAATTGGCAATATTTGCAAACCAAGGGGTTTGAGTATTCACTGCAAAATGATATTCATTAGGAAACTTATCTTCAACTAGAGTGTCATCTTTGATATTTTGAATTCTGGACAAGAAATCAGCAACTGTGTTTTGTTTTCCAGATCTATCTAGCGTAGTAATATTGAATTCTTGCAAGAGTAAAATCCATCTTGTAACTCTGCCATTAGTAATAGGTTTATTCATTAAGTATCTAAATGCAGAGTGATATGTATGAACAAAGGTTTAATATCACGTTATATAATGTTATTCAATTCTCAATAATCAATGCAAACCCTCCATTTACCATTATTTTTAGGCACAATCACTAAAGGGGAACCAATTGGCTATCTAAAATTGGGTAAATGAAGTTTACATTAAGCAGTTTTTGTAGCTCTTCTTTCACAATTTCCCTAAGATTTGGATTCATCCTTATTTGAGGTTGTTTGATAGGTTTACAATTTTTCTCAATGTAGATGTGATGTATACAAGTCTTAGGAATAATTCCTTTCATGTTAGTATTATCCCATGCATATGCAGCAAAATGTTGTTGTAATGTTTTGATTATCTTTTCTTGTTGTAATTTCTCCAAGTTTTTGTTTATGTTCAATGTTCTCCCTATAAAGATTTCAATTGTAGAGCTACCAAATTATTCCATAGAATAAAGAGAAATCTGCCTAGATGACAAATATTCAATATTGGATTTTTCTTGAAATTGATCATGTTCATATTCTGGAGATGAAGAATCTAAGGATACTAAAATATTTTCTAACACACCATCTGGTTTGATTACAAATCTGTCTGCTAATTGCAGTAATGTAGGTGTGTAAATAAGATTAGGAAGCTTTAGTTGTTCCATGGTTTGTTTGCTCATGATGTTTATCATTGCTCCTAAATCAATCAATGTATTTGGAATTTCAACTCCATTAATATGTGTTTTCACAACTGGACTTCTTGGATCTACATATTTTTGTATGACAATTTTTCCCATCATTATATTTGTTATTTTTCCTACCAAGTGAATTCTTTTTGTTTCCTTTTCTTTTCTTATTGGTTTCTTTATGCTCAACTCCTTTATTGTTTTAGCTAGGATTGGAATCTCCTTAATGGCTTGTAACAAAGGGATTTTGATACAGACATTTTTCAATTCATCTAGAAAATCATAATTAGGCAACATAATCCACTTTTCTACTCCTCTATCAACTTGTAATATTTTAGGAAAAGGAGGTGTAGAAGTAGATACTAGCTGCTCCATTACAGGAGTTGAGTTCATTGGTTCTTTGTATTTTTCTTTTTCATTATTTTGGTTTTGGAGAGATGTTTCTTCAAAACTTGTATTGGATTGTAGAGAATCCTCCCCAGAATTGTCTTGTTCCTGAATAACTACAGAAGGCCTTTCCTTTCGTAATATCCTACCAAATCTTAGTTGAACATCATTGAGATCTAGAGGAGTGATCATATAAGTTGGAAATTGTTGTCTTTCCACCATGTAAGTATTCTGAGGATTTTTATTGTTGGGGTTTGGTAAGGGTTGGGCAGGTAGATGATTTGATCTCTGTTGAGATGGTAGTAAGAGCTGAGGATTTTGGTTTTGTTATGGAAATGGTAGAGAAAGTTGAGGGTTCTGATTTTGAAGTTGTGGCTGCTGATTTTGTTGTGGAATGTGTGGGGGAGGATAATTTTGATATGATGGAGGATATTGATAATGTTGAGAAAGTCTTCCATAAGGATTTTGTATTCCTTGAACCCAAAGTTGAGATTGCGATTGAGGTTGAGGTTGAGGTCAAGGTTGCTGCCAATAACTCCAATTTGGTGGGGGCTGAAGATACATTTGATTGTTAAATCCCCGATTTTGTTGTCCCTGCCAAGGTCTTCTAGAGACAAAGCAAAGAGATTCTACTAGATTTGGAATTGTTTCTTCTTGAAAAAAGCCTTAAGACCTGGAATTGAAGGACAAACCTTGGTCTCATGGTTTTCTGAACAAATCATAAAAGTCTCTATGATTTTTACATCCAAAGGGCATTCTCTTAGAGCATGTTTTTTTTTTTTTCTGCATTTGGGATAGAAAATGGCTAAAGCATCATCCTCATTTTTCTGCTTGTTTTGCAACTTAATGGTGTCTATTTGTTCATTAAGGCTCCCTAGGAAATCTGTTTTGAATTCATCAAGCATATTACCAATTTCTGCCCTAATCACTAATCCAGTTGCAGATTTATTTACTTTAACAAGAGAAGGATCTCTTGGACTTTTCCCAGTTTTGGATTTCCCTCTTGAGATGAACACATAATTCTCCTATGTCACTTAAAGGGAGTTGAGAGATATCTCCCTTCCCCGTCATGTTAAGGATATCTATCCACTCATCTCTAATGGCTCCATTTTAAGGTATCTTCATCTAAACTATCCATCTTTTCTCTTTCAAATTATAGTTGAATCTCTCAATTAAATTCTCTAAATTTCCATCCTCTCTTTGCATCATTTTGAACACTTTATCCTTGTGATGGTAGGCATGCAACAATCCAAATATCTATCCAAAAACACTTTTTCAATGTCATTCCATGTTCCAATGGATTGAGTGACTAACCCCATGAACCACTTCAAAGAAGCTCCTTTCAATGTTGAAGGAAACGAGTTAAGTTTTGAGAGTCTTCTAAGTAATCATAGGCTCTACACAAGACTTCAAACTCAAATAAAAATGTTTCAGGATCCTCACTTTTTAACGCATGGAAATTTGGGAGGATAGAAGGTGAGATATTTTTCATTGTGGAATTTTTTTCTTCATCCACTATAGGGAATCCAAAAGAATTATCTATTTCCCTATTTCCTCTGACTCCTCCATTATTTCCTCCACCTCTTCCTCTACCCCCTCCTCCAAATAGTGTGAATTCTCCATCCTATCCCTCTTCTACCATTATAGTTTCTTCAAAGTCAATATAAGGTTCAACCTGCAAGGTTACTTTCTCTTCCTCTGGTTCTTCTATTAATGGAATATGGGAGAGAGGTTCTACTTCTTCTTCCTCACCAGGAATTCCTAATTCTTCAACTAAAATGTGCTCCCCTGTGGAGGTGAAAAAGGCTACTTTTGGTATTGGAGATCCAAGATTTTTCTCCTCTACGACTGCCTCAATAGATGAAGTAGGAGATTATTTTGATTGGATTTATGACCGCAAAATTTCATGAGTTCTATGGCTGGGAGTATGAACTTGAGATGGAGGTGTATCTCTTCTTGTTCTTGGTGGAGTAGGTGGTGTTGTAGGAATTGAACTCCTACCTCTAGCTATAAATCTACCCCTAGAGTCTCTTTCTCTATGCATATCATTTTTATTTTTATTTTAAAGTAAGAGATAAGGTTACCTAATTACAATTCCTCGGCAACATCGCCAAAATGTTTAGTCAATTTAGTGTCCTAAATTTCTTGCATAAATTACCAACCGAGGTTTGTAAGCTGATGAAGTGTAGTGCATTGTATGTGCTTAGTTAACCCTTCTTACTTCGTTGTTTTTTATTTTATATTGTTTTTGGGGGTTTCTATTCTTTGATTCCTAATGATGTATAATCTAAACTATGAGAAGCTAAATCTAAACTTCCTAGTGGTGAACCAAGAGCTTAACACTAGTCAAAATCTAAGTTAAAAGAAGGAAAAATAGAGCATCTATCCTATCTTGTCATTAATCCTAATTCTTGAATCTAATTCTTAAAATTAAAAGGTAAAGTTGTAAGGTAAGTTGAAATAAATACAAAAAATGAAATTAACAGAAGTACTTCTAGTTACCCAAACCTTCAATTTTTAAAGATAACTTTCTTGAGATGGAATACAAGCAACTTTCTATACTTTATGGTCTAAAGAACTAAACAAAACATGCAGAAAGTGACTGATTGGTTTCAACCCTTTTGTAAATTGAATGTTTAACCATTTAGTCTAGGATGGATATCAGCTTGAAATGGTGATCAGAAACATTATTCACACAGTGCATTGGCAATCTAAACTAGGAAATAAATAACAAAAACAGTGAGTAAACTAATCAACAATGCATCCTTATTACTTTCAGCCTTACTTTGTTTGAAAACAAAGTCGTTTCCTTTATGAAATGGATTGGAGAAACAATACTACACAATTGAATTCTAACATTATGCTATTAATCAGAACTAAAAGAAATCAAACTACAAGAAATCAACCTAAGTTACAAACACTACTAAAAGCAAATGATGAAATTAAAACTAAACAAAAAAACAAATGAAAAGAAAACCTTCTTTAGTGCAGGGGCCCTTTGCAACTGAATGGGTTGAGTTGCTAACTAATTCAAATGTTCCTTCAAATGGTCATCGATCAACACACGACTTTATATTATAAACAGGAAAAAAATGTTGGCATTATGTTTCTGGTATGGTTATATGTTACAGATGTTGTACTTGACGGAAACACCCATGGCATGGCTCTCAATATGATGAGAATTAAGAAGTATGTAGGAGAACAGTCCAGAAGATGCGCACCCGCAGGTACGCCGTGCAGGGACCGCGTCCAGACCCGCAGTTACCCAGTTCAGGAGGTGCGTACCCCTAGTTCACTTACTTCAAGGCAGAGAAAAGCACACGTGGGGTTTCTTATGTTTAACCCTTGGTATTTAGTCGACGATATTGTGTTATTATGGTTTTGGCCCGTGGTATTGTTTTATATTATTATTATTATTAAGCCCCATGATCCATGATTTGAGGAAGAGCTTTCCTATATAAAGCAAAAGAGATCATTTGGCTTGTGTATGCTTTTGGGTTGAATATCTTAAGATCTGAAATATTGGGTTATTGTTTCAAAAGCTCAATCTATATGAAAGTGAAGTGGAAAGCGAATCTGTGAATGGTGATCTCTCGAGCGCTGCAGCTGCGGAAGTGCGGAGGCGCCGTAGGAGACGCCACAGGAGGCGCCGCAGGAGACGCCACAGAAGGAGGCGCCACAGGAGACGCCGCAA
>APFE030244008.1:66788-79467 GCA_000404065.3 Pinus taeda
TCAGAGTGGAGGAATCACCCAACCAACAATGAAAACAACAGTTACCAGGCTTTACGACACCAGAATACGTCTCTAACCTAGACCTCTAGATGTTGTGCATTAGGTTCCAAAGCGTTGTTAGATTCATTAAATTTATTTTAAGCTGATCTTGCTTGAAAATTTTCCTTTCGGGTTCACTGCGCAATGTGTATACAATTCCTAAAATGCAGTCTAAGACGATAAACAAACATTTAATCTTCTTTCAGAATGAAAATCCTAGCTACTAAGAAAAGAAAGTTAAGAATCTTTCAGCAAAGAGCACAGAGCACACGCTAAATGCACTCTCCTAAATCGAACCATGCAGTCAAAATAAAAATGCACATGAATGTATTTGTTTTCAACCTTCTTAATGCATGAATGATGATAAGAAAGCTATGTGCAAATCTGAATTACTTTTAAAGCGATAGTACTCAACAAATTTCTTTTCAAAATGAAGTGACGGTAAGAGTGTCACTTTGCGATTTCAAAATGAAAATTGCTTTTCGACACATTAAAAGCTATTAATTAATATCATATGCAATAGTAAGTTTATAACCGACTATCAAGAACAATGGGATTGTCTTCTAAAACTGAAAACAATAGCTACGACACTTTCAGATCAAGAAACGACAATTTGACTATGCTACTTTTCTGCAAAAGAGGACTGAAAATGGCGCACAATACATAAAAACACTTACAATTCTTTGCACTAAGGAGGCGGAATAATGCAAGAAAAGGGGGTTTTCACAGATACACACTAACTAAAGACAACAAAACTCCTGAATAGGACTGAAAACAGTGAGAAAAAACCATAGTCCGGAGGTAAAGTTAACCTTCCCTGACCATCGCACCTATCACACTGTGAATTCGGTATGTAGTATATGTAAAACACAGGTGTGATCTAAAGAGGTTACTAGAGCCACCACTTAGGGAAATTAGACTGTTTGCAGCTCAATTTTTTAATTCATCAACAAAACCCAGAGATAGAGTGAATCAACGATTATCTACTTTGAATTTGTATAAAAAATGCAGTTGGAAGGCTAGCTAGTTTGGCTTTAGGCTCCCTTTGTAAGTTTATAAAATAATCAAAGATAGATAGACTAACAAACAATCTAGTCGCTCCCCAGTGGAGTCGCCATTTTGTTACCAGGAATAGTGTCCACTCGGATGCTACTATTCGCACTAATACTGGTAGCTATCTTAGACACAAAGGAGTAACGTCTACTTTCGTTTTCATTTATGAAAATAGACAAGAGGAGGACAAGGGAGACCAACCTTAGTCTTGCGCTTGATTTCCTCTCCTTCCTAATAGAGCTTCACTACTTCTTCTTCATCTGTCCAGCTTCAAAGAGCACTTGTGGAATCACAACAACATACTACTATCGAAGAACAAAGATCTATATTCATAAATAACATAGGACCAAATGTGTGTTAACCATACAAATGCATATATAAAGAGGTACACAAGAATATGGAGGAAAACTAGAATAGCTTTATTAAGATGAAAAGTAGCAAGAGGATTACAACCATATGTTCTGACCCAACATCATCCTCCAACTAGAAATCCCTTCTTCACCTCAAGCAAAGCTTAGATCACCCAACACAACGAATGTACACAGGAAAACCAACAACACTTCTCTATAAGATACAAAATTCCAGCCTTTGGATCTTTGTGATGAGGGATCCATATATAGATGATTATAGGGAGGTGAGTCATCTTCTGGGATCATGATTAGTGTCCTCTCTCTGACAGTTCCTGCTTCCACTTGGAGAATGATGATCTCTTACTCATCCCTGGTCGAAAATGGAGTGGAAAGTGTCAGAGGGGAAGCTTCTGGAAGATTCCATGATCTTCCACCTCGTATTTTTGTCCCTGCCATTTGTTCATTCCCAACCATCGCACCCTACAAAGGAGAAAATGAGTATGCATTGCACCCTATACATTGGGAAGGTGATATGCATCGCACCGTCTGCATTGAGCTTTCTGTATGGTCCAGTTTTGACCATTTATGAGCAGTTTTCAGTGGAGAACTTCTGGGAGATGATGTAATCAGTTGACCTTGTTCCTTTAGGCAGTGAAGCAACACTTTTAGGGACTTAGGAGCCCTCAGTTTATGGACATTTGTGATTGGGGTTGAAGTGCCCAAAAGTGTCTATAACACTAGATCAGTCCAATGTGTTACTGATCCACAATGATTAAAAAAAAAAAAAAAACAAATATGCTTTATTAAACTAAAAATAAAAACCATAATATTATAGCAAGAATTATAATAAGAAGTTATGTAAATAGTTATAATAATAAAAATTGATTTTAAATTTATTGAATAGAAAATTACAATCATCTAATGAGCATCTTCATTAAGGAAGGATAATGAATGAGGTGGATATTACAGAATACCCATCGAAGGGATGGAGATAGGAAACCATATCCTTTCCTTTAACATTGGTTTTGACATGCCCTTATCGTGGCCCAATTGATTTGTCCACCTTGCCTAAATTTCCTCTATTTAAATTAAAATTACCTTTTATGATTTTGAGGTATTCATTGAATTAAGTGATGTCGTTTTGCATATTGAGGTGGCAATTGAATTTTTACAATATTTTGTCATTGTTGATGTGAAATCCATTTGGGTTACAAGATTCTCATATGAGTTACATGGCCTAAATTGGTTAAACCATCATTAGTAATAAAACAACTCTTAGTCTTCCTTATTTTACCAAAATTAATGGAAACATTATTAAATTAAAAACATTGTTACCTTATATGATCTAAAATTCATGGTTTATTAAAAATATGAGAAAAGGAAGGATAATGTGTCAAAAAAGGAGTAATAATATGGATAAAAAAAGATATTTGGAAATGAAAATGACATCAAATCAAAGCCTTGACATGATGAAAAATCCTTGAAAATGTTATTATGAAATTGCTAAAGTATCTATCTAATCCCATTAAATATATAATTTCTTAAACATTATTTGGTGTTGGTCATCCATTAATGGATTCAATCTTCTTCAGATCCATTGTCATGCATTTGTTTTAAATTATGTACCCCATATAATGAATTTTTCTAGTGGAAAGAACACTTTATTAGCTTGGAATACAACTAATGGTTTGTAACAACCCTGGTCAAATTCCATGTAATAAAAGTTAATAAAGGAAAAATAAGACCAAGATTAAGGGACGAGTATTCCAAGATGAATGTTGGGAAAAAATATCCTAGTGGGAACCACTATGTGTGTTTATCGATAAGGAAACTGGCAAAGGTTAAGGTAAAGGCATTAAAAGGCAAAAAGGCATCTTTGGCACAAAGTAAGGCGAAAGGTCACAAGTTGCATGTGAGGAGGAAATTGAAGGAAAATAATAGAAAATGAAGAAAATAGAGGCCTCATTAATAAAAAGGATTTTTAGGATCAATTGGTAACCCTTTGTCAGTTCAAGTTTTGGAGCTCTCTCATTATTCTTTCTCTCTCTCACTCTTGGTCACTTAGATTTTCCTTGGAGCACTCTAGCTTTGGCGAAAGGAAGGAAAATCAAGCAAAGGGAAATGAAAGAAAGAAATGAGAAAGGAAGGAAGAGCAGGATCAATCAGCTTCGATAGGAATTCTTGCAGGTAGCGTATTACATGTGTGGTTTCCTACTTGATTTTGACATGCATGACTTTGCATGTCGGTGTATGGTTATCTTGCTTTCGGTGGCATGGTTTTTTCAAGTTATGACAGTGGTTTTCAAATTAGCCTTACCATTTCTGAATGCCATGGTGTGTTAGGATGCTTATCTCAGTTTTGAGCTTTGGACTTGTCGAATGAATTTCAGAATCTGGGGCAGAGGTGGTCTCAAGATTCATTCCCAAAGGCCTAGGAATCTCATGATCAATTTTGGTGTGATACATGGTAAAGTCTGAGAGAGGATTCTTGGTTTCGGACCTAGTGATCTAGGTTTGGATTGTGGCGAATCCCAAGAGACTAGTCTCTATTTAGGGCCTAGTGATATGGGATTGGATTACAGTAAAGCTTGAGAGACAAGGAGACAAAAAATTCCTCAAGGATAGTGATGGATTTCAGATGGTATCCTAAGCTTATTTCGATTTTGTGATCAAAGCACTGACTTTTGTGTGACCATAGTTTGGTGAGGGTGGAGGTGGTTTATTGTATGGATTCCCTTGGTTCTTTTTGGATTGAACTTTCCATGATATCCCACATTCATGCTTGGAATAAGGCATGGAGGTGACTAGCTAAATAAATATTTGGTTCAGCAATGTCTACAGTCGAGTGGTACGTGGAAGTCCTGAACCTAGTTAGATTTTCCTATAATTAATGAAAGCTAAGTTATCTTTCTTTTTTACTTGTTTATATGTGGATTTAATGGCTTTCATATGTATTTTATTTCCATGGTTTTATGATGGTTATAAGCATGGTTATTTGACTGGTTCATGTCATGGTTATTTCATGTATTTACTTGTAATTGTTAAAATAATGGAAGAAAGACCTAATTGATATCATAACAGTTCAAGGGAGAAGGCGGTGATCCCTCTTTTCATGTTTCAAAAGAGTTTTCAGTCATTCATGCTCTGTATTGTATCCTAGACCTAGAGGTTGCATTGATGCCAAGTGTTTGACAAAATGTTAGTCCCAGTTGGGGATGGCCAGGCCTAGTCTTGAAGTTGATTTTTGGTTTATTAGTATTTTCATCATATATTTGATGGAGTTTGAAAATTACAACAAGATATGGGAAGTGGCCGGAATCGTGGGCTAGAAAAGTGCCTTAAATTCTCAGAACACTAGCATATGTCTACTGGGAAAAGTGCCTGGACGTAGGCATGCAGGCCCATGAGAGCATCCAAAGATCCCTGGACATTGGCATGCCCATAACATGAGAGAATCTAGAGGTCAAGAGGTCTAAGGAGTCAATGGGACCTAGGGGAAAGATGCTTGAGTGGTTGGGATGTCTCGTGAGTGTGTTTTTGTTGATGTGGAAGGTATGGTTGATGTGTTTTTGTTGATTCCATTTCCCTAAGGTCATCAAGGAGGTTGAATCATATCATAGTAGCCTCTTCCTCACATGTTTACCCCAGATGGTCGGTTACTTTAGTAGATGTGGGAGGAAGGTGGTTATCGATTAGTATCAGAGCGTGGTTGTGCTCTCCTTGGGTGAATGTGTTCATCATGCATTCATATCAATTGCACATGTGCCAGTTATCCTTGAATGCTTGTTTCATATGCATGGTGTTGGTCATGCTCGTAGTGATGTCGCCGTGGGAATAAGGATGTTGTTGTGTGAAGTGTGTTGTCATGGGTGTATGATTGGGTACATTTTGTTTATGTTTGCATATGATCAATATACAATGATATGGTTGTGTTTTCATGCATGAGGTCATGGCATGTGTAGTTGATATGTTCATTCATTGATGAACGGACTCTAGCTAGATTGATGGTTACATGGTTATATGATTATGTATCATGTGTCTATATGTTGTCATGATTATGTTATACATGTATCACGCTGATTTGATGATCTTCCAGATGAGATATCCTCCTTGAACTATGCTAAAGTATGTTGGTTTGTTGCGATTTGGTTTAGATTACATAGTATGCCTTGTAAGAAAGAGGGCAAAATGGCTAGCAAGATGGTAGACTACAAAGACTCTCCCTATGAATCAAATGAGCAATGTGGTGTTGGGAACTCTTTTAATTTGGTAGACACGTTGAGAAGCTTGAAGGAAGAAATAAGGAGTTGTAAGGTGGACAATGAAAACATCATGTAGGCACAAGAGAAATAAGTAGAGGTTAATGCTATACTTCTTTAGAGTTTATCAAAATTGCAGTGACAAGGGCCACTTCGGATCAGCCATGAGAAGGAGGAAAAAATTAATGGAGCATATGGCAGCAGGTCTTATGGTGGTCACAGGTCAGACAAACACAACATGATTAGAGATAGCAGGTTGTTGGACACTCTGGATAGGAGAGATGATGGACAAAGGTACTATTCTAGTTCTGGTTTAGACAGGCAACATGATCTTTATCATTATCATCATTACAGGAAGAGTGATGGGGGATACTTTCTGGATGAGTTTAAGAAAGAAAAGACACCTACCTTTGATGGAGAGATGAAGAAATCATAGGATGTAGAGGCGTGGTTGCATTGTATGAGGAGGTTCTTTAGATTGCATGATTATTCATAAACATGAAAGAAAAGATAACCACTTTTAGTATCGTAGGTAAAGTAGGTATTTAGTGGAAAGATGTGAAGAATGTTAAAGGAATACATGAGGATAGTCTGAATTGGAATGAGTTTGAGAGGCTCTTCAACAAGAAGTATTTTTCGGAGAGATACTTTCATGACAGGGCTAAGGAGTTTTATGAGTTGCATATGGGTTCCATGAGAGATGATGAGTATACTAGTAGGTTCTTGGAGTTGTTGAGATATGTGTGTGACCTCAAGGAGGAGAAGGCTAAGGTTCAGAGATTCATCAGTGGGCTGCCAATAGCGTACAAAGACCTGATTTAGTTCTATGAGCCTATATCGTTGGAGGAGGCCATCCGAAAGGTTAAACCTTTTTATGAGCAGCCAAACTGAAAAGTTGAGGCCTAAGATGACTTGAAAGGAAATGAGAAAGCTAAAGGGAAATTGCCACCAAAGTGAGGACGACCTCAAGATGCAAGTGAGAAATAAAATGTTGTCCCTTACAAGAAGTTCAATACAATTGAGAGGGGACATGGATAGTAGTAGATTAGAGGTGGTGGTAGAGAACCATTGCAGTGTTGGATATGTTGAGAGGATCATCGTAAGAGGGATTGTCGACAAGATCAAAGTGGTGGTAGACCCCAAATCTATAGTGCTAACGAGACACATACAGTTGGTGATGTTGGTCGTAGCATTCCTTCTATCTATGCAGCTATGGACAAAAGGCAATCAGATCATCGAGCTTATATCATTGAGATGGATGGTAAGATTTATGATCAAGTTGTTTCTATTTTGATTGATCCTAGATATAACTATAGTTATATTAATCCTAACTTGGTTAATAAGTGTGGTTTGAGAAAATAAGTGTATGCAGAATCTTGGTTGGTACAGTTGGCTATAGGTGCAAAGAATAGAGTTCACGATTGGGTAAGAGCTTGTGCATTGGAGTTAAATGGTATTCCTACAACAACATAGTTGAATGTACTACCATTGTGAACGAATCATATGCTTTTGGGTATGGATTGGTTGTACCTTCACAAGACCAAAGTGGATTTCTTCGACAAGGAAATTGAGCGTGTGGATGATAGTGGGTGTTATCAGAACAACTAGTGTCCATTCAGAGCTGCTAGTACCACTAAGACGGGTAGCTATCTTAGAAACAAACAAAGTAAATTTACTTGTGTTTTCCTTTACGAGAGATAGATGAGAAAGAAGCAGAGAATACCAACCTCTCTCTTTCGCTTGGCTCCTTGCTTGTTTCCTCCCCCCTTTGATAGAGCTTCGCCACTCTTTCCTCACTTGTCCCACTTCAAAGAACACCTGTAGAGTCAAAGCAGCATAATACCATCAAAGCATAGAGATCTATAACCATAAACAATATAGGATCATGTGTATATTAACCATTACAAATGCATACACCAATACAAGATTCAGAAATATACAAGAATATGGAGGAAAACTCAAATAGCTTTATTGATAGAAGTAGTAGAAGAGAGGATTACAACCCAGTGGTCTAACCTAGTGCCATCCTCCTAGCGTGAAAGTCCTCTTCACCTCATGAAAAGCTAGATCACCCAACACTACAATGTTTCACAGAGAAACCAACAACACTTTCTTACAAAAATACAAAATTCTAGCCTCCAGATCTCTAGGATGAGGGATCCATATATAGATATTTGCAGGTGGTTGAGTTAGCTTTTGGGATTTTGATTAGTGTCGTTTCATTGATAGTTCTTGGTTCCACTTGGAGATTTCATGATCTCTTACTCATCCCTAGGCGAATTCAGAGAGGCAAGTGTCAAATGAGCAGTTTCTAAAGGATTCTCCGGGTTTCCACCTAGCAAACTACCTCTGCCATTTGTCTTCTCTCACTCATCACACCCTACAAAAGGGATTTTCAGTATGCATCACACTCGTTTCATGTGATAGGTGAGGTATATCACATGCTCAACATGGAGCAGTCTGTATGGTCCAGTTTTGACCAATTCTAAGTAATTTTTCAAGGAGAACTTCTAGGAAATGATGTAATCAGCTGACCTTGTACCTTTAGGGTATGAAACAACACTTTTAGGGGTTTAGAATCCCTTGGTTTATGGACATATGTGATTGGCGTTCTAGTGCCCAAATACTTCTATAACAGTTGCCCCCTAAAGCATGAGGTCGTAAATCTTCTGATGTCGCGTGAAATGCTTTATCATGAGGATCTGAGGTTTTTCAAACTGGAAGATGACCTGTAATAAGATACAATACAATAAATTATCTTCATAATATTTTCATGATCTAGCTGAGGCGAGCATTCCCATTCTCAACTTTATAAATTAATTTTCATGTACATAGGACAGACAACTGTCTGTGTGGTAGACTGATGATTCTGGTAGAGCCATCATCCCTTGGCTTGGATGATTATCTGTGCAGTTATGATGTACATTTGATGTCTTTATTTTTTCTGAATATATCGCAGCCCGGATGGATGAAACTAGATCCAGGGTCTTCAAACTCATTCAATCTTCACCCGAAGTACAAGTCGATTCATGTGAAAAGATGTTCTGATGTCGAACATGGAAAGACATTACCTGATTACCAGCCAAAGATGTAAGTTATTAACAGGCACGAGAGGAATCACCAATAATGATGATGATCCTCAAGGTACTGCAGTACAATTCATGTGGTGTGAACACATGAGTCGATGTCAAACACCACGTAAAATATTTCGATCAAAGGCCATTGATGTAAACCTCTTGCCGGAAGTGAGAAACTTGCCATTGAGGCATGCAAGCTTCAAAGTACTGAAAGGGTTGTTCCTAAGTCGACTTCTTGGATAATGAGTTGATGGCAATAGGAAGTGACCCATCATAGGAGGGCCTTAATGAATCCCACATCTACGACACAAAACGGAGCAAATGATTTTGTGGAGGTGAAAACGATCTGATGATACAAGGTTCAGGGTGGTGGTCATGAAATAATGGAGTGCAAAGGTATTGCACCGGATGAGGCGTAAGATGGGTTGATGAATTCTCTCAGCGATTTCTCTTGAACATATCAGCGACACTGAAATAGATTGGTAGTGTTAACCCCAAAATGGATGGTACGGAGGACCAATGGTGATATGACTACTGAAAGGAATAACCCAACCCAACTCAGTCACGGTGATGGAGTGAAAGTGTCATGTTCAAGAGCAACCTGCTACCAATAAAGTTCTTCAAGTTTTCTTCCCAATTTTTCCCCAGTCATTTCTGACCGGTACCTCTTTATTTTTGTCAAGCTTGAGGAGGATAACATATGCTTGTTCTATAATTTTCCCTTCGAGCAAACCGGTTACTATGTTTTAGCGAGCCTAGTGACAGTGAAACTCGCTCTTGTCTGCATGGACAAGTTTATCACTATTGTTTTAACTAGTTTAACGACAAGGATAACTCGGTCCTTTTCAATTTTAGAGCGTATAAAAAGAGACAGAAAGGAAACTCTAGTAGTCCTTTTTTGTAATATAATCCCTTAAGTCTGAAAAAGTATAAAATAATACGAAAGGGATGACTTTTCGATAGTTTTAACGAGCAGAGTAGGAAAAACGCTCGATATTTTTGTGTAATGATCCCTTAGGTCCAAAAAGATTAAAATATAGAGGAGAGATGACACTTCTAATCACTTTAACGAGCTAGAGAGGCCAATTGCTCGGCAATCTTTTCATATTTTATGAGTCAGATGAAAAGAGCTTAAAAGAGACTCATTTTTTGAGGAACGAGTGATGTTTTCGGATAGCAACTGGTTCTAGGTAAGGTTTGGAACTTTTCAATCACGACAGTGTAAAGAAGATGGTTAATAGAATCACTCATCGTAACTATTCGTCAAAAAGGGTAAACAATCAAATGGAGGTGTATGATCGGCTAAAAGAGAGTGGAGGTGATGATAAGAACACGACCAAGGTTCAAAAGTTGATAATTATGCGATCACAATGGTTATTTACCAAAAGATGGGTTCATTTTTTAATGAGCTTAAACTCTGGGGGAACATATGCTCATCGCTAGATTTATTTTTTAACAAGCTTGAACTTCACGTAAACCTGCTCGTGCCAGTCGTATAATAAGGATGTCTCATCAATAAGTTCATTTTTTAGGGTGCTTGCCCCATTCAAAACTTTTCTCCGGAGCCTTTTTTTATGTAAGCTAGGAACGACCAACCTACGAGTTCAAAGGGTTAAGAGCCTACAAATTAAGAAAATAAATGGTCATTTTTCACTTGCATGAAAAAAGGTTTGCATGCCCCCAGGTATAACGAAGTAGAGTTTTCAGGTTACCCTACAAAAGTTCTTGCATTAGCAAGATTGTTCCATCCGCATTTGCAGACAAAACACTTCCTTGCCGTTGTCCATCGAAATGGAAAAAGCTGACTGTTGTCAGTCCCAATAACATAACCTTTGACGGGGGAATCATTTTCCAGTCTGATCCATTTTCCTAAACGGACAGGATAGTCAGACTAGTCATATTCCTACGTGGAAACCTACCTTATATCCGGGGTTTTTCTGCCAAAGTAGACTAGGGCGCATGTCTTCTGGGTTTAGTCACATTCATTGAATCACTCACGCTCATCAGGTGGATGGATTGGAGATTGATGAGACATTCCTTATGCAGAAAGACCAGTTAGGGATGGCATTTGACTAGTAGTTCTGTTTTAACTGGGGAATGAAATCTGGTCTATGAGCTGGACCACTCTGCCTTCATGCGGGCAACACATCACTCGAAAGAGTGAGGAAACAATAGCTCCCATGCTATAAATGTAGTCATGCCCAAGGAGTAGATTGTAATCTAATGGCCCTTGGACTACCATCATGTTTAGATAAATGATTTTCCTTCTCAAAGTTATAGGCAAATTTGGAAGGATCCCTAATGGTCGACTGGTTCCTTTGTTGAAGCCTGACAGATTTCGAATCTCAGGCAGAAGCGATGGTGAACCAAGCACTTTCCAAGCAGTGGAGGAAAGGATACTCACGGAGGCCCCTTCATCTATGATAGTACCAACCATGATCATTCTGTAAGCTTGTACTATGATTTAGAATGGTACATTAGATGGTAGGCAGGGTCCCCCTAGTAGATTCCAATCAAAGGAAACGACTAGATTGCTCGGAGGAGGGACCGAATAGATGGTCAGATGAATCTCTAACAAAATTCCTTCCTGTGGTAAAGAAACAGGTAGATTGCCCCCAGGTTCATTGGATTCTGTGTTAACAAAAAGAATTTGAACGGTGTTGTTCTCATTCTCTTTGGTGACTGTATCATCTGAAGGTAGACCTTCTGAAGGGCTGAATGCCGTCTCGACCTGTAGACTTTGGTCCTGTGTGGACTCAGAGGGTTTATCTTCAATGATAGATGCTTCAACCGACAACAAAGGTGTGTCAGTCGGATTTTCAACTAGCGATGGACTTGGCAAGAGTTTCTTGTATCCAGGAGGAAGCCATAGCAGTGAAGCAGGATGGTTATCCAAGACTCTTTTAGCTTCGTCCAGGAAGGGACAATGGTGGAGGGCATGATCGCCTTCACACACTCTATAAGGAAATTTAGATATTCATTTTTTTCCTTTGACTTCATTTTCACTGGTTGACGGTGTACTTTCAACATGATTGTTAGAGGTTGAGGACACCAGATTGTGCAAGTGGGGAGACCAGTTTCTTAAAATCTGTAGGATGCAAGGAAAATCTCGATGATAGTGGTCTCCCTTGCAAATGACACAAGTGTTGGCATTATGATACAAGTGTTGTCCTTGATGGCAACTCACTCAGAGACAGGTACAGGTGATGGCAACTTAATCAGAGGATAGATCTTAATACAGCAGGTATATACACGCAGGTTCGCTATATACCAAGTCGCGTGTACACGCAGGTTGGCTTCAGTAAAAGCGCGTGTATGTGGAAAACTTATCTTTGGTCCGTGGCGGTTATTCCTTGGAAGTTGTGCTTATGGTTTTGGACCATGGTGTCTCGACAGACGTGTTGATCCCTAGTTTTGAGTTGATGGTATTGGTTTGTTATGGTTTTGGACCATGGTATTGAGCAAGGCCTATGGCTATATAAGGAGAAGATCATTAGGCAAAGATGGTGGCAATGGGTGTCTGATGAAGTGAGAAGATCTGGTATTTGCTGGTTATCTGTTCGGGACGCTTGGCAAGGGTCGGATCTGATAGCGAAGGCATAAGTAATTATTTCTAGATCTGCACGTGGGTTTCCTTTGGAGAAAGCGCGTATACACGCGGTTTTGGTACAGTGAAGTAGCATATGCATAATAATATTTGATATTTCAGGTTGTTGTTGATTCTGGTGGTTGTTGCAGAGTTCTGGGCTCTGGTTTGGGTTTTGTGTTCTTGATGACAGGGTTTCAGTGATTCAGTATTGGGTTGTTTGATGGATTATGATGCAAGTATAAGTTGATGATTGTATTGTAGTAATGTTTGTTTTGTACTCTTGGATCCAGTCTGAAAATTGATGAAACGTGG